>JAALXH010000474.1:0-128901 GCA_012977735.1 Fusarium tanahbumbuense | reverse complement strand
GCTAGCTGTGCCTCTATGCGCCGCCGCCAAGCTTTAAAGCCAGGATGAGCCTGACACATTTCCGTGCTAATCTCGCTATGGCCAATAGTAAGCAGGCGATGTAATCGTGAATTTCAGCCCTGATTGCTCAGAGCGCATGATTTCGCTATAAAAGGTTAGCTCAGATCCGCAGCGATCTCCACCTCATAAGCCCAAAGAGGCTTATTTCACCCTACAAATGCTGTGTTCAAACATCAATCTTCCATAGCTTTAACCAATCGTCTTTTACATCTGCTAATGAGGGACGCATGTGCCGTCTCTATAGCTTTATGGTGGAAGTCGGCTCTTTTATATATTGACTCTGCCTCTGCCTCTCGGCTATTACTTCACCTTAACACCTCCACCACCAAGCCTTTATTTCAATATCTCAGCACTAAACAAAGAACGAGCTCTTAACAGCACACAAAGGACAATATGTCGAACTACCAATATCCAAACCAGCAAGGCTATTCACACCCATATCAGCAGCCTCACCAACAACCCTACCAGCCGACGTATCAACAACCGCACTATCCTTCAGGCCCTCCACCTCCAATGATGCAAAACTCCTCCCCCAACTTTCAGCCTCCCCCTTATGGATACCCGCAAGGCCACCAACAAGCTCCCAGCTTCCCTCAAGGACCACCCATTTGCTATCCTAGATTTGGTTTCACTCGACTTCCTTCAAGATTCCACATCTGGAACGTTATAACAGGTGGCGGTTCCAGTGTCCTCGAGCTTGGTCCCCAGTTCAAAGGGCCTGTCGCATACTCCGCCAAAATGTTCTCGAGTAGCAGACTCAAGATCAAAGAAGGTCCTTACGAATCTGGAAAAGACCCTATCTGCACTATCGAGAGTCGACATACATTCAGTCAAAAGAGCACCATCAGCTTCAACGGATTTCAGTCCCAGTTTACTGAGACGAGCATGTTTACGGATGGTGCCTCGTGGCCGTTCGAGGTGGATGTCAATGGACAGATGCAAACGTGGCAGTGGAGAAAGAGACAGGCAGAAAGCACTTCATCGCTAAAGAGGTTCTTCGGATCTTCGTCTCAGGGTAACTTTGGAAGTTGGGACCTGATTCCAGCATCTGGCCAAGGCCCTCCTGTTGCTACATTTGAAGCTGGTGGAGGAAAAACCTCTGAGAACGACGCGGCAATTGGGGAATTTCTGTTCTATGGCCCAGCAGCTGTCGGCCAGATGGGGGATATCTTTATGAACGTAAGTATTGCGATTTTGCTCCGTATAATATCTCAGCATTACATCAGCCGAATTGCGGCTTCAGTTGGGTAATGCCATGAGAAGGATAACACATATAGGATAATGTGGAATGACATGAAGATAATAGATGGATTTTGATGTACAAAAAGGTTCAAATCTGTATACTTTGCAGGACTCGCTCCTTAGAAAAGTCTCAACTAGAGTACAAAAGGACTGATTCTCGCAAAGTAGTCATAGTCGCTAGGTATTTCCTACTGGAAATAGTCTGTCATGTGGCGGAGAGAGCTTATTCTGCAGATATTCCAACAAAATCAACGAATAGATCAACCTTTCCAAGCGTTGAGTAAGATGTCTGAAAGGTGTCTGCCAAGTTGTCCATGCCGAAGAAAAGGTCACTCTCTCCAGCGAGGTCACCCGTTGTGAAATGTTCGATGAAGAACTGGTTGTTCCAAAACGGGTCTAACTCAGCCTCCTGACATCGCTGGCTAGAAGGACCAGTCTGCCAGCAGTCCAGCTTGACAGCAGCACAATGCAAGACGTCTCCGGGAGCGGGCGACTGGTCGCAGATAATGTAGGTGGTTCCATACGCACGACTCTCTTTGTCGCATGGGCTAACCTTTGCTCGCTTTTTATCCCAGGGATTGAAAAAGGCGCATATGGGCGTACCTTCGTTGTAAAGCACGCCACTAGTATCGTCGACAACGAAACGGCGAGGGCGGAATACGTCGCTTCGGACCATCTGGCCATTAAATGCAACGACTGAGCCTGGACTGGTGGTGGACTCAAGCTTTTCTCCGAGCGCTTGCCCGGGACCGGCGATAATAAAGAAACCAGTGGGTTCTGCGGCTTCAGTTGTAGTACTCATCTCAGCCGTACTAGTCTCAGAAAGAGTGGGAGTTGTGGTTTGTTCAGTTGTCTCGGTAGTGAAGAGGGTGGTAGTATCAGCCGAGGTGACAGCAACTGTTGTAGATACAAGCTCATTGCTGATGGTGTCGTCAACGCTTGAAGTGAATGTCTCGGTGACTGAGGTATCGATAGTGAGAAGTGTGGTGGTATCAGCCAAGGCGGTAGTAAGCGTAACAATAATAGTATCGCTGCTTGTGGTGTCGGCTATGGTCGAAGGAAAAGTCACAGTAACTGAGGTCTCGACGACGGCCGAGGCTTTGATGGTGGTTGACTCAATGACTTCAGTTGTGCTCGAAGTCAAAGAAGACTCAGGCACAGTGGTGACAGCTGAAGTCAGTGGCTTGCAGGGGCTGGCAGCCACAAAGCCAACGGCCAAAGACAGAACAAATTGAGTACGCATATCAAGCGAAAGATCGTAGTTGGAATTAAAACGTACACAGCTTGAGAGCAGACCGGGACAATTGATGGGTTTGGGCGTTCTGTGGCTTTTTAAAGTGCAGAGCTCTTGGCAGTTCTGGACGCTAGCCTGCTGTCAGTTCTGCACTATTGATTCCAGCTGAGCGCTAAAACCCCTGTAGCCCACATGGTTTAGGGACTATTGAGCGTAGAACGTAGGGGGAAATTTGTGGCTTTGCTCGCTTTGCCATTATGAGAGAAGCAATTAATTTTTACATGGTCTGATAACCTGAATTGTCCGAATAGAATCTTGGAAGAAAAGTTTAGATCAATCGGAGGTGGATGACAATTTTATCAAGCGAGACAAATCGTGAAAGACTCATATGTGACTGCATCTCAACCCTGGCACTCAATCACATAATCTGCAGCACTATCATCAAGAGGATTCCAAACCTCGCCAAACGTATTACTCGGTATAAAAGTCCCCTCATAATGATCCCACTTAGGTACCCAATAAATCTGCCCGTTCTTCTCAGAACCACAATCGACATTAATCTGTGTAGACTGGGTGTTTTCAACAGTGTGGCTACTCTCAAAACTGGCGCTTACGCCTGCTTCGAAGACCTCGAAGAAACCACCGCTGATCTCAAAAGATGCACCTACGGAGATGGTGTTGGCTTCACCCTTGGTAACTGTGTAGGAACTTCCGCTCGGGAGGCTCGGGCCGACTTTTTGGCGGAAGCCGGGACGTTCGATTGCGCGGCTCAAGACTTCGAGGCTGTATGTCTGTGAAAGAAATTAGTAAGATATCTTGCCAATTTTATCCAAGACTCACGTCGCCTTCCACCTGTCGTCGATGCTTAGTAGGAGGATTGTATCGCGGATCGTTTGTGACGCGCACAGTCCAATTGTCGTCAACACTGTCCGACTCACCGCCAGCTTCGCTGCGAACAATGCACTTGTCCTTGATGATGTTGATGTAGGGCAGGAGAGAATGTGATGATAGTGAGACGGTTATTTGGGTCGTTCCAGGCAATACCAATCTCGCAGTTCAAAGCATGATGGTCATGAAAGAATGTGAGGCCTCCACTAGGGTCTGAGGCGATGATGAGTATGTCATCTCGAGCAGAATTCGTTCTCCCAGCGCACCAGGTTCGATTTTGGCAGTGGAGGTACCAGTCCAGCCGAGAAGAGCAATCAGGCTGTCACCTGTTGGGTGTAAGTAAGGTATCAACTGTATCAAGGCTTCTTGACTTACAATCGTTTAGATTCGCGCCTTTGTCTCCAAAGCAAGTTGCGACACTTTGACGCTTGCTTAATGCTGCACTCTTGGCAATGGCAGCAAGAGCAGCGTAAAAGAAAAAGGTAGATGGCTTGATTGCTGGCTGTAGAATGTCTACTGCTTGAGATGGTTCTGTTTGAGTTTCATGCTGTTCTGGCTCCTAGACAGCGGTGAACTCTAACTGTTAAATACTCATTGCCTTACTGTATCACACCGGCGCAAGCGATCATGGTTTCACCAAGTCCTCACTCACATGACACCTGGCAGGACTGCGCCATAGATTAGCCATGTGCTGTTCTTGGTAGAGACACACAACCACAATGTTGAAAGACATGTGTAAGACCTTCGCAACTCATTTCCTGGGAAGGTTTAGCTGATGGGTGTTAGAAATTCTTTCTTACAAACTAAATACAGGATTTCCTCAATCGAGTTACACTATGTCAACGTGTCCAGCCAGCCGAGCTGGTGAGATACAATGTTGGCCCGACTGTTATTTTTCATTATAATATGCACCATGTGTCTGACGAGGAAGGTCACCTAGATATCCCACCCTGCACATCCTCGGCAGTAGATTGCTCTCGAACTACCAAGAGATTCGACATCGGGGCCTTGTTTCAAACTTCGCACCGTCGAAGAGCTTCCTCATCCCAATCCCAAACTTCCTCCAACTTGGGAAACCTCCTCTCAGCGTTGGTGCTTGCCCTAGGAAATGGAAAATGTCGAACTCTGATGCCCTCTCCTTTAAACTCATCATCCAGATCTTTGATCCTCTTCAAATCCTTCTCAAAGTTCCGTCGAGCCTTCTCCCCCAGGCTCTCCAGCGGCGCTCTGATAGTCTCTAACCACACTCTCTCGAATCGCCACTCCTTTCCTTCTACCTCTCTGGCTCTTTTCACTTCCACAGCCTTTTGCAACAACCCTCTCAGCCGATCCTCGTGCCGCTTTCCGAAAAAGTCCTTGACCTTGGGTTGCTTCTGCTCCCACCAAGGCAGCACCCATAAGAGACTACGAAGTCTGGGCGCAAAGATGTGCAGGTCAAGTTCAGGCAGTTTCGTCCCGTTGCGCGGATTCTGGTTGTAGTTCGATATAGTCGCAGTACAAAGCGCAACATGTTCAAGACATGGGAAGGCTCTTAGGTCAAAACCGCCGAGTCCAAGCTCATCTTCGCCTTCAATTCGAAGCTGCTTAAGAGTATCTTTGACAATATTCAGTGGCTTTTGTAAAGTTCCACGATCCACATCATCAGACAGTCGCTGCGTGTTTGTTTGCAGCGCGAGACGCTCAAGACGTTTGGGCAAAGCCAGCAGGATCTTAAGTTGACGTGTGCCCATTTCGGGACTTGTGAGTAATCGTGTGAACGGTGCAGTTCCTACGGCCTCCTATTGATTTCATTTTAGCGATGTTTACGAGAAGACACTTCAGGACATGCCTTGAACATGCGCAGATATGGAGCGGCTCTATGCCACGCCTCAACCTCATATGTACTACAAGTTGCTTCGGACAAGTCCAGTGTCTGAAGAGATGAATCTTGCAGATCTCGTGACAGTTTTTCAAACATCGCTAGGTAGTGTACCTGACCCGTAATTCGAATGCTACTGATGGCCGGTAGAAGTGAGAATGCCACCACGAAGCAGGGCGTTCCTGTCGCATTATCGCAATGGATTTGAAAGTCGGTGACGCTGCCCAGTAAGGCATAAATGCCATAGAGAATCGAACGCTCGGGATAAGTAAAAACGGTCTCCGTCTGAGTTTCGTAGTAGTCGCCTTCAATTTCTCCGCCCTCATCGATCTCCTCGTCCCTATTATCGGTATCAGGAGGCACCCAGACGCGACTGGAAGCCAGACACAGCGATCTGCAGTGTTTTCCATATGCAGGATTCTGTCTCAGTACATCACGGAGCCTCTTCATACAAGCACCAAGCCTTTCTGCTTCTCTGACCTGCCAAGTCGACCTCAGACGTGCATCTGATTTATCTGCCCAATCATTGATGTCCAGTTTGTTTCGCACAAGTAAAATGTCTCTAAAGAAGAAAGGTTTGACATTACGGTTGAACTGGTGGGAGACGAGGGAGATCGCACGTGCCGTTGCTTGACTTTCCGCCATTGCCGTTTTCCATTGTCGGGCATTTGGCTGCATATTGCCGGCGGCACCTGGATGGTACCTCCTGGGAAGTGAATCGTTGATTGTCGCATAGGAGAAGATCTCACTGAGGATTTCATTTGGCAGATTGTTGATGGAGGTACCGCTACTTTCAGAGGCCTGTTGGGGCTCCTGAAAACTGTCGTTCATCGCGATGGCTTCGGCCTCGGATTGAGACAGTGCAGACGTGAAAATATGATTCGTATTGTAATGGGCGATCAGTATGTTTGGGATGATTTTGAAAAAGCAAAAAATCCAAATCGTAATCACCAGTTCGGTATGTTGCTGAACCCAAATATGAAAATGGAAGGTACCTTGGCTCGGTAGCAACCCCGCTTTTCCTAGGTACAAAGTCGCCTGCGAGACTGGGAAAGAGCCTGTGCGGGGAATAGTGAAGCCGAAATCAGGAATTTATTATTTCCGAATCCTCCTAAAGGCGCCGTTTACGCCTTACACCCGTGGTTTACTAGAGCCGATACTATCAAGTAGATGATACAGCTACTGTTATTCAATAAGCTCCAACGATTCAATTCAACTATGTCACTTCTGTCTCGGTATAAGCAGCATTGCAGCTCATCACTTTCCCTGTTCCCCGAGATCTAACAATTGCGTCTCTCGTCTCGATCACAACAACACCATGGTGCGCCTAATTGAACTTTATACCGTAGCTAGCTTCAGTCTGCCATGATTTTGTACCAATCTTTAAGGTTAAAGTTAAGCGTTATAACCGAAGCCTCCGAACGGTCGCAACGTCGTGTTCTTCCATCATGCAAACAAACATCCAATTGGCCAGACATGGTTGACAGCAGAGAAGGATCTCAAGCTTACCAGATCAAGGATCTTTAGTGCGGGGTAGCTCCTTTTGTTTGCTTTTCAATGCAGGCTATTGATTCCTTTGAGCTGGTAAATCGAGATGACAGACTTGAATGACGTCCAAGGCGCAGTTAGATTCAAGACTTGGACACACCATGTCAGCTTGGCGGGAAAATCCTGCATATGGTGTTTTGTGCCGCTTCAGAGTTCACATAAAATGAGAGACTCTCGCTGTCTGCCAGACCTTGATTCTGCGGCTCTTGTGATTTTCGCAGGGCCTGATTGAGGCTTACCTGTTTTCTTGGCACCCTCGTTCGCTTACCCGTGAATAATATCGTTGCATTCACGATGCTTGGCTCTACACTCGCTTTAACCATCGGCTTCTTTTGTGTCCAAAACACATTCGCTCGTCCAATTAAGGGAATTGAGAGAGCAGCAATTGAAGATGAGTATGATTTCATCATTGCTGGAGGTAGGTCAATCAATTCGGTGGCTCCGAGCTTCTTGCTGACAGATGGATGCAGGCGGAACAGCAGGTCTTGTCGTGGCCAACAGACTTACCGAGTCTGGCAAATTTCGTGTCCTTGTTCTGGAAGCTGGCCCAGATCCCAATGTAGTTGCAGCGTATAAGCCATTGGGTGGTAATTCACTGATCACAGGTAAGTCAAAGGCTCTCTTGATGGGTTATGTAGTAACAATTGACAGGATCGCCGATTGATTGGAGATTCGACACGGCACCACAAGTAGGCCTTGATGGAAGAATTCTCACCTACCATCGTGAGTCTCATCATTCCAGATTGGGGGAAGTTGTCTAACTGTAATAGGCGGAAAGGGCCTCGGTGGAAGTAGCATGATAAATGGCTTCTACTATGGTCGCGGTACATCCACAGTCTACGATCTTTGGGAAGCGAGAGGAAACCCCGGGTGGTCATGGGACGATGTCTACCCTCTGTTTATCAAGGTAAGTTTGAATCCAACCATTGAAATAAAAGCGACTAATGTCCTAGGGCACCCATTTCAACCCCCAAAACGAATCAAAGGGTTTCGACGACACTTACAAAACCTACAACAGCTCAGCCTATAGCGATGGACCTCTCGAGATTGCTCACCAAGGCTACGTCCCAGAAACAAGTATCGCCTTCATGAATGCCTGTGAAGCAGCAAATATTCCCATCGTTGAAGACTACAACACTGGAAACAGCACAGGCGTGAAACAAGGAACAGCGACCCTTGACAAGAACCTTCTGCGCAGTTCTAGTTACGATGGGTATCTGAAGCAGGCTCTTGACAGGAAGAATCTCGATGTGCTGTACTACGCGCCTGTGCAGCAGCTTCTGTCCAACACTGATGGTGACAAACCGAAGGTCACGGGTGTGAGATTCATGGACCATCCGACAGGGAGGACCCATCAAGTTCACGCTTCGAAGGAGGTTATTGTCGCTATGGGTGCTTTTCAATCGCCTCAGCTTCTGATGGTCTCGGTAAGTCATGTCGCCCTTTTCATTGATACTCTGTCTGATGTGGCGATACAGGGATTCGGCCCTTCTTCTGAGTTGGAGAAATTCGCTATTGAACCTGTCTTTATCAACGAAAACATTGGTCGAAAGTGAGTTATATACTTTATGAAACCATGCACAAACTTATTAACGATTGCCAGTTTGAATGACCATAGCGTCTTCAGTATCATGGCAAGGGTTGAGGATGACATCCAATTCTCGTCCTCACAACTCTCTGCTGATTATAGCTTGCTAGAAGTAGCCCAAGAAGTGAGAAATCATATAAAATCAAGTAAATGTCTTGCTAACCCATTAACAGGAATTCTATAACAATGGAACAGGTCCATACACAGCCCCAAGCGGTATCACGAACGGCTTCCAAAGACTTTCCGAACAAGAACTCTTTCAAATCGGCGCAGGCGCAGTGGTAGAAGCTGGTCTTGCCGACCAATCTCATATCGAGTATCTTTTTGAGTCAACATGGTATCCTGCAGGACCGACGCCATATTATAAGCAACTACCTAATGAGTCATACATCTCTTTGACAGCGAGTAGTATGGTTGCTCTATCACGAGGCAATATTACGCTGAAGGGCACTTCGATGATGATGGCTCCCGAGATTAACCCTAACGTAAGTCGCGGAGCTCTATTTGTCGAAACTTGGTGCTGACCTCTTATAGTACTATACCAATGATGCAGACCGTGCAATCGCCATTAGAAGTTTCCACTATCTTCGAAAGATCCTTGCTCATCCCGCTCTCTCGCGATACACCTACGGCGCCAACAACGGCGAAGTCAGCCCTGGCGCAGCAGTAGATGATGATGACGAAGACGCGATTTTTGACTATGTAAAGGCCAACACCATTCCGAATTGGCACGCTTCTGGAACGAACCAGATGCTTCCTGAGGCTGATGGAGGTGTTGTGGATCCACGGCTCAAGGTATATGGCGTCGACGGTCTACGAATCGTTGATTGTAGTATTATTCCTGTTTTGCCGGATGTTAATATCGTCGGACCTGTTTTCATGATCGGCGAGAAAGGCGCTGAATTGATTCGTCAGGATTGGGATGACTCTGGGATTTAGTTATCACATCATTCTGTGAGCGAGGCTTATTACTCAATCGTATCTACTGTCATATGAGGCATTTCAAGAATCGTTCAGGGTTGCCGAGCTCTTCTTCCTGCATTGTGCATACGTGGATTACGAATGAGGGTGGAGAGGCTGCATGCACACTGTTCGGACATGCCCTACTTGGCTATGCTCGAGGAATCCCGTTGGCGATCATTCTGTGCGCTTCCACCAACCTGACCCATCATGCATGCGTGTGACGAATCAGGGGACTACTTCATCTGTCTGTCAAAGAATTTGGACCTTGAGGCCTCCGTCACTGTGGCCATGCTCAATCGGATCCGCTCCATGACAGCGCATATCCATCCGCTAGCGTCCATCAAGCCCCTCTTTTGTCAGCGCATGCTTTAGTGACAGATCCATTGTTTTGGCGTAAATATATCAGGTCATGGCGCTATAGCTTTAATCTTGCCAGGGGTCTCATCTCGAATAATATTTACAAATCATCGTTTGATATGTCGTCGACTGTCATTCTAACTAGCGCACCACTTCTGCTGAGCCAGGTCCCATTGGCAAGCTTTGTGCCAGATATAAGCCAGCCATACGCCGATGTAAAGAAACTATACACAGTTTCCCCCTCAGAATACTCCATAAGAGGAGATGTGAATTTCACCGGGGCTGTCAACGCCTCATCGGAACGGTTCTTCGAAATCATGGCCACCAGATTCGCGAATCTGTTGGTCCGCCACGAGCAGGGCAGTACGTATCGTGTCGAGGCCAAGGGTGGAAGGGTTTACACGCTGAACAGCCCTCAGGACCTCTTCATATCAATATTGGGAAGTGAAGAGAGCGGAACGAAAGCTAAGTTATGGCTTGAGCAATGCAGAAGGCAAGGCTTGTCGCCACGGTTTGTCGTGGGATATCGGACCTTTATCGACGCAAAACTTTCTCGTGGCGAGTCCACGTCGAACGAAGTTCAGGGTGCTGTAGACATACCAATCAGCACCCTTCATGGCGAGATAACCGGAATGGGCGATGCAAAAATAGGCGCTGGTTACAAAACGGACAGAGGTATTCAGAGTGAAGCAGAACTACCCGATGAGAGGATCTACGCTATTGCCTACCGCAAAATCCGGGTCACAAGAAAGAAGGGCGAGAGTGTGGCAACTCTTGACTTGAAGACAAAATGGGAACCGTTCTCGAAATCACGAAGCGAGGGCGACTCAGAAGGATACTTTGAGGCTGATATCACGGGCACTGACGATGACGAGGAATGCGAAGAAGTGTGTGTTGTCAGGTCTGAAGCGAGTGGAGACGAAGAAGTCGTTCGAATCGCTGTCTTGAATGAAGATGATTCGGATGATGATGAGTAGAGTTGAGATAGCTATATCTCAGGATTGTTTGTCTTAGTATTGCTCGCATTTAAAAATCGAAACTAAATCTCAAGCTCTAGCCGTACGGACTGTAAGCTCCAATATCCCCCATTCGGAACCACTTTCATCCAATGCTCGCTTTTTCTTGATCTTCTTCCCGTTCCTCGTGGCCTCCACACTGGAGAACTCCATCTCTGGACGGACTTCCACCGTCAGACCTGTTGGAACCTGGCTCGCTTCAGCAGGAATGTCTGGTAGAATAAGTTCATCCCAGGAGGGTGGATTGTCTCCAACATAGACATAGGCTCTATATACATCGATTGCTTCGTGCGACTCTGCATCAGGGATGTATAGTCCGAGATCACAAGTCATCGGTCTTTCCTTTCCATGAGGGACTTGCTCTGTGGGTTGTCCTTCACTCGGACTTAAACGCTCAATGCCATACGTCGCATTGAAGGTGAAGATTGCAACATGAACATTATCGACAGCACTGTTGTTGATGAAACGGACAGTAACCTCCTGGTTCTCCTTAGCTTGATAGACTCCTTCAGAAAGGTTGAGAGAGCCACCTTCGTATTCCAATAGTTCGAAGCTATAGTCATCTGGCTGGAAGCGTTTCGAGTGAGGGCCATGGTCAAATTTCTTGAGCGCATGGAATCTAGCCAGGTGTTTAAGCAAGTACAACACCTTGGGTACCACATTCTCATCAGTGACGGCAACAGCCGGCAATTGACGCATTCCGTTGTTTTGTCTGGTTCCCACCAGGAATCCTTTTTTGGTAGGGTCGAAAGTGATCGAATGATCCCAATCCTCAGTATTACTGCCATCTAGGCTTAAGACAATGTCGGGCATGTTCTGAACCTGGTTCCGGAGTTTTGAAAAAACAGATTCGAGGGTCCCATCACCCCGGCGTGTCAATCCATTGAATCTCACAACCTGCGGCGACGGGAGAGACCAGGAATCAAGGACTGCCCGGTTACCTGACTTGATAAGTATATCCACAGAACCTCCCGTTGTAGTCACGAGACGAGCCCGAGACCGTAACGCGGACACCTCCTCGATACGGATTCTTGCGATCGGTGTTAAATCTCCCGTTGCATCAGGATAGACAGAGTACTCGGCGCCAGGGCATACACCTTGTGTAGAACCAACATCGAGTAAATATGCTTTCTCGTGTGTTCCTGGCTGATCAACAACCTGAACAAAGCGCCCTGAATGGTGAATCCTCTTTTGGGTACCAAGAAACTCAAGTAAGCTGTCACCTTG
This sequence comes from Fusarium tanahbumbuense, assembly GCA_012977735.1. Taxonomy (NCBI): domain Eukaryota; kingdom Fungi; phylum Ascomycota; class Sordariomycetes; order Hypocreales; family Nectriaceae; genus Fusarium; species Fusarium tanahbumbuense. The sequence goes on along the minus strand of JAALXH010000474.1, from coordinate 116,920 downwards.
TAGAACAGGAGTCTGAGGGTTGCGAGACATCTCCATAGCTAGCGCCTTGTGCTTGATCTGTTGTGCCACACGCTGGTACGTAGGAAGCTGTGATCCTTGTTTTCTACACATCCCGATGAATTCCAGTAAAAAATGTGTCATGATGCCATTTGACGTTCCCGGGTCACCAAAATGGCACTCTCCAGCTTCCTGATCCATTCGACATGCCGTCAACACTGTGCATCCTTCTGGGTTTGACAGCCAAGACTTTCGGACAATCGCGTTCCTGGTTGAACCCTGAACATCGTTGCCCATTTTTGCATCCTCGGCTGCCGCGTCGTCATCGGCCTCAAAGTCGCTATCTAAATGAGAATTGTCGATGGTATTGGATTGAGAGGTCCTCATGGTGATTTTGTTGCTGTTTCGAAAACCCTTGCCAGAGTAGCAACTATCCAAGGTGACAGTAACCCGGGCCTTCTTCACCTCCACCAGTTTTCGAACCCATACTCCAAGTTGATAGCCAGTGAGATATGCCCCGCCAACTTGCACATCCGTAAGAGCGAAGGCTGTACCGTTCATGTCGTCTCCATCATCGCTGTCGTAGTAGTCGACGTTGTGCCGTAAGATCCCGTGGCCGGAATAGCGCATCCAGACAGAGTCTCCGGGGCGGACTGAGTCGATGATATGCTGAATATTTCCCTTGACGTTTTGGTAAATCGGTAAGTCGCTCTGCTTTACGTCCTTGAGCTTGTTGTCCTTGTCACAAGGTGCCACAAGTTTGTAAATGTTTTTCACCCCGATACTCGTCAATAATGCTTCTATGCGCGACACGTCGTTTACACAACCCCTCAGATGCTCGTAGCGAACGTTTCTTTGATTACCGGGAAAGTAATAATCGACTCCAATCAGGAGCGCCCACTGCGTTGGCATTGTGGTACACGTTCTTCAATTGGAGGGTGCAGTGGCAGAGAGGCTCGAAGGAGGCCGCCAGTCTCAGGTGGCAGAGGTGAGTGATCAGTGTTGGAAAGCGAAGAGACCCTCTTGCATCTTCCCGAACACAATACATCAGTGATGTTGATGATTTACATGTGAGGCTGTGAGGATGACTGCATATTAAGAGGGTTATTTCAGCCCCAATGGGCAGTCTTGGATGACTCGCGGGAGACCCCAGTATAACGCACTGAGAGAGGGCGCCTAATCCTACCAAATAACCAATTAACTCCTCTATAAGGACGTTGGTGAGTTGGGATTTCAGTCCAGTCCATATTGGCATATCTGTGGATTCGGCTTAACCGAGACCCACGCAGGAGTCCAGTAATTTTCCACGGTTAGACTTCCCAAATCATCATATGATGGAGTCGGTGATACACGTGTACATATCATATTTGCTTTTCAGAAGGACACGGACAAGAGATGAGATAGGATGCAAATTCCTGCCTGCCGTGGGTTTCCAGTGACTCGAACATTTGTTAACGGTGGGACATCCGTATCAGTGGCTTGGTGTGCCTTCGGAACATTTGTTTCGTGCGGGTTCGCTTTGACCCCCGGGCTCACCGTGAATCATTCTCTTGGCAGCGTCAAAGTGGCCTATGGTGATAGTTAACAGCTTCATCGCCATTCTGAGGGGAAAGGCTGAGCATCTGGAGGACCCTGATTGCGCAATAGTACAGAGCCAAGGCAGAAATAATAATCTTGACAAGAATGGAAAACCCCGAGTCTGATGCCATAACTGTAGATATAAAAGTCAATGGTAGAGACGAAGTGTTGAAGAAAGTAGACAACAAGCTGCTATTTCTCCTCAATTACATCTCATCTTTTATTCACAATGTTTCTTGACTACCACCAAGAGGTAGAATTCTTCCATGAACAAGGTACAGAATGGTGCCTCAAATTTGAAAAGTCTCAGAAGATGCACGACTTGGACATGTTTACCATGTTTGCACAAAAAGCACTTGATTCTACGACAGCCTTTCAAAATCATCCTAGTCGTCCTATCTTGCTCAGTACGCTATCAACTTGCTTTGTTCAACGCTTTGAACGAACGGGGCGCCTAGACGCTCTCAAAGAAGCACTACGATATCTCGAGGTGGCATATGCCACTGCATCCAAGGGTGATCCACAGAGGCCCGGGATCTTAAACAACTTTGGAAATGCATTGGGCAAGCACTTTGAAAAGACCCAGATAAGAGAGAGCCTAGATCGTGCCATCATTGTCGCGACCGAAGCAGTACGCACTGCACGTCGTAATGACAACCAGCGTCCAAGTTATATCAGTAATCTGAACGGCTGGGTTTCGTTGCGATATGGTCTTACTGGGTCCGTCGAAGACTTGAACCTTCTCAACCACGGCATCACTCTTATGAGATCTATCTTACATAAAGGCGGTGCAAAGGAGAAAGATGTGCCTTTTCTTATGAAATCCATCGGTGATCACCTCCAACAACGACATCGGGAGACAGGGTCATTGGACGACCTCAACGAAGCAATCGACCTACATGCCAAGGCAGCAGACTTGGTTATTTTTGACCATGCTTCTAAGGCCAGAACAATGGATACCCTCGGTGTCTTGCTCCGAGAGCGATTCGAGATGACGGGATCTACGGACGACATAATCCGCTCGGTTTCTGCGTTGAGATATGCACTAGACTCCTGTCCACTGGATTCGCCTCGGCGCCCTAATTTATTGTTAAGTCTTGCGAATAGTCTTGGAAAGCGATCTGCACGGGTCCCCTGTTCTCAGGCCCGACCTGAACGAAAGACGCCTGTGAAGGGGTGGGGTCGAGCATCCAAGCGTATCGCGTGTATACACGATTTGGACGATGCGATCGATGCTGCAAGAGAGTCAGTACAGGCCACAAAGGATGGTGACCCAGACAAGGCAGGTCGGCTATATACACTTAGTCTCTGGCTTTCAAAACGCGGCTCTTCAGATATCCCGGTTCCTGGCGACTTGGATAGGGCATTGGAAAGCGCCTTGGAAGCTCTCAATGGATGCAGCAACGATCAATGTCGACACAGGTTTTACCATCATGCTGGAGTCTGTTTCTGGCACCGATCAAAACGGGACAATTCGGTAGAGGATATAAGCTCTGCGATCAAGTATGCGTCGTTAGCTGTCAGCTCTGTACGGGAGGGCCATCCGATTAAGAGTCTCCTGTTGAGAAACCTTGGTTTGTGGCAGCGTTTCCGATGGGAGATGACTGGATCCCATGATGATTTGGAGGACGCCCTGTCGACAAGCCGAGATGGCTTTGAGTCAGGTCATGGTTCGCCGATGATTCGTATGGCCACGGCTCGGGAGGTGGCCGAACTCGCCATTTTGAAGGACGATTGGAAGTTGGCGAGCGAGTACTACCAAAAGGCCGTGCATCTGCTGTCCGAACTTGGTCCCCGATCGCTGAAACACTCTGATGTTCAGGTTGAACTTACTCGCTTTGCCGGGATAGCCACTATGGCTACGTCTGCTGCCCTCAATGCTGGCGAGGACCTCCTTCACTCACTGCAAATTCTGGAATCTGGACGTGGGCATATCGCCAACATGCTGATGGATGCACGCCATGACATATCTGAGCTGCAATCCAAGCACAAGGAATTGGCACGGAAGTTTGTCACTCTTAGAGACAGGCTGGACTCTGCTAAGGCTCAAACCCCGCCGCCCGTGGCCGTACCCATTGAAGACTTTTCTTCTCCGGAACGCACATCCAAGCAACAGCGTGAGGCCGAGAAGGAGTTCGGGGCATTGATCGACCGTATTCGTACTGAGCCAGGATTCCAGAACTTTCTCGTGCCACCAGCCCTGGAAGACTTGAAGGCAGTGGCACAAGACGGTACCATCGTTGTGATCAACATGAGCAAGTACCGATCTGATGCTTTCCTTATCGACCGCGAGTCTATCCGTTTGGTGAAGCTTCCAGACCTGAGCAAAGAGGAAGCCGAAAAGCGAGCCTCTGAGAAAAGGACCTCGAAAGACGTGCTGAAATGGCTTTGGGATGTGGTTTGTTGTCCTATCCTTGAGGAGCTCGGCTTTACGGAAACGCCCTCTGACGATAATTGGCCGCGGGTCTGGTGGATTCTTACAGGTATTCTTTCTCAACTTCCTCTTCATGCAGCTGGCTGCTATGACACAGGACGGGGAGAGACGGTACTTGATAGGGTAATGTCATCCTATGCGTCTTCTATCCGGGCTTTAAAGTACAGTCGCCGGAACTCCGCTAAGCCGGCGAGTAACTCGGCTCTATTAGTGGCCATGAACGAAACACCAGATCTTCAGAGTGACGCGACCCTCCCTTTCGCCAGGAACGAAGTCGGGATTCTCGAGGACCTTTGTCCATCTTTGGGCATGAAACCTGTTACACCTCCTCGAAACAAAACCAGCATTCTCGAGCAGTTGAAGGAGTGCAAGATCTTTCACTTTGCAGGACACGGCAAAACATCTCGTGAGCCTTCATTAAGCCAGCTTCTTCTTGAAGACTGGAAAACCAGCCCTTTGACGGTTGAGGCCCTCCGAGATAGCAGACTGCAAGACAACCCACCATTCCTGGCGTACCTTTCAGCTTGTTCGACCAGTGCTACTGATATACCATTCTTGGCTGATGAGGGAGTTCACCTGGTTAGCACCTTGCAGCTAGCTGGATTCCGACATGTTGTTGGGACTCTTTGGGAGGTACACGATAAGTACTGCGTCGAAGTTGCAAAGATTCTTTATGAGACGCTGGTTAAAGAAGGTATGACTGATATTGCGGTTTGTCGAGGGTTACATCGAGCGCAGCGCGCGCTGAGGGATCGTCATATGGAGGAAGGCGAATCGCGAAATGCCAGACGACTACACAAGAAGACCAAGAGTTCTTTGGATAATACTTATTGGATCCCATATGTTCACTTTGGCTGCTAAGCTTAGGTCAACAGTTTAGGAACCTGAACATTACATTTTGTTATCGGCTCATGATTGTCGCTTTTTGCTGAAAGTCCCCTGTCTCTAATTATCCCTGAACATACTCAAAGTTCGTAGCCACATTGCCCTTTGTAGCCCTCGAATAAGGGCAAACCTCCTGCGCCTTCTTAACGATCTTCTCCAACTCATCCTGCGCCAAGCCCTTAACCTTGATCTTCATATCCACACGTAGACTCATATCCAATTCCTTCATATCTCCAACAAGATGCACCGTTGTGTCAACGACACTATCCTCAGTGTTTGTCGGCATGGTGATACCCATCTGGGCAGCGCAGGCGTTCATGGCAGATTGAAAACAAGCGCCGTATCCAGCAGCGAAGAGCTCTTCAGGGTTCGTCTTTCCCTTGTCGCCAGGCCCGCCTAGGGCTTTGGCCATGGTGAGTTCCACATTGAGGTTCTCGCCTTCGATACGACCTTTGCGCGCGCCGATGGCTTTTGCGTGGGCTGAGTAGAGGGTTGGTGCGGATTCGGTGTTTAGGAAGCGGCGGGTTGTGGTGTTTGCCGTGCGCAGGGCTGCGCGACGGAGAAGAGGCTGAGAGAAGCGAAGAGCTGACATTTTGGTTATAGTAACAGTCTTTTTCCAATTGGTGATGTTGTTGACAATTGAGAAAATGGAACATTTGCGAATCTTCATATATGCTCATGGCGCCAAAGTCGAGTACGTCACCATGAGCGCCAGACTCAGATGTTGCTATACCAACTATAAACCACTGCCGTGCCTGTGACGTCTTTGACATCGCGTTAATATAGTGGAGACTAATTGAGTTCCTGCGTATTTATTAGTAATATTCGCGTCAGTCTCTTTTCATGATTTAGTAGAGATTATTTTGGTGACCAGTGTCCAATAATTATTATTCCCGCGACACTAAAAACGCACTATCACGACCACCCGCCGGCTACAAACTAACTATTAAAATAAGGTTGAGTTAAACCTTTTGCTGACAAGACTCTAATCCATGCCGATAATCAGGATTATATCGAGGACAATTCAAACTCCAGACCAAATTACCACTGACCTGGTAAGACATGGCCTCCATGTACCGTTCAATCTTTTCCGGCACAGATCCCTTCTGCTGCTTGTACTCATCAATCTGTTTCATGAACTCCTTCTCGTACTTTCGTATGGTATCTTTAATCACAACCTTGGCTGAGGGAATATCCAGGTTCTGAAGACGCATGACAATGGCAACTGAGTTGATGAGGATAGATGTTTCTTGCTCTTCTATTTCTCTGTCGAAAGAGAAGTAATCGTTTGTCAAGGCCAAGGCGGCAAAACATGGACGGATGATACGGCCGAGTTCTGCATCTTCTTGAGGTGTGAGAGTCATGCCCATTCCAAAGAGCATGATGGCTTCGACGAATCTATTCAATATTAGACGTGTTGATATTGATGAGGTATAAATGTAACGTACGGTGCTCCCGTGTCAACCATTCGAAACTCCAAATAATCTTCGATGGACTGAAAATTGACACGCTTATCTGTCATAGTCGTAGCAATCATCTCCTTCCACACCTTTGCGATTCTCTTGGCACAGATTTCATCTGTTTGCAGGAGTCGGCCCATGATCTTCTCATGGATGTGGCGTATACCAGCCTTTGCTTGTTTTGCAGCTTCCTAATCCCACGATCAATATCCGATCTTCGATAGTTAAACGCAACTTACTGGAGATGTATCCTCGGCCTCGAGGACAGAATCGTGAAGAAACGCGTACTCAAGCACATATGCAACAAGCTCCAACCGATCGGGCTTACACAATGGCAGGACTACGGCAGAGAAGTTGCCATTGATATGATTGCAGCCTCCAAATTCGTTGACTGGTCCAACATATTGAATCCAATCAGACCTCGCTTGATGACATCCAGCATCAGCCAGATCTTCAAACTTGTGTCTTCGTAGCTGATACTCGGCACAAAGACCCTGGGTATCAAAACGGGAGATATCCACAAGCTCAGAGGTTCTGCTGTAAGGGTCCATATTGCCGATTTTCCTTTACGCAGGAAAGGAACACCACGGATCGACAGCTGGGAACAGTCATCCTATTTATCTCAACACTTCAAGTGCACCACTTTTATTTGTTCTAGTTTCTCATCACCCGCTGTCATGGCTCCGTCACTCAGCTGGCTTCACATCTAATAACCGCACAAGATTTAATGTCTCAAGGAATGTAGATCTGAGCACAGATAATGTCTTAACTATGTGGAGGTTAGTAGGACGATCTCCCTCCGTGCGCAAGGATAGTGTGAGGGAGCTGAAGTTTTGAACCAGCCAGGCCACGTAAATGTACCTATACAGCAAAAAGTCCATGATTACCTTGTGACGTCAAAAACCTCCGGTCAAAACCCTCCGAAGGAAAAGCACAGTGAGACAAGAACAGGTGTTATCTAGTAAGCTTAGTAGATGATCACAGATGAGAGCCAATCAAGGTCTGCTGAGTCGACCCGCAATCCTTCCTGTGCGACTATTGAAGGAATTGTCAGGGGAACATTCTTAGCCAGATAAAGAAGCGTATCTTACTAGATCCTTCTGGTTCCTGTCCTTTCCAGATCGCGCTCATTTTAGGCTGTTTTTACAACTACCGTGCACGTACCGGACCGTCATCCTCACTCATAGACTGGTACGTGGTGTTATTGGGTTCAGATCGAAGACATACTAATTCTCATTGCAGGTAGATAAGACACCGCATACTATTCTCATTTCCGCAAGGGCGGAAGTAATTCTTGTCAATCTTCTTGCAAGTACCATTATGGCGACAGAAACTCAAACCGAAGCTCCAGTTGTCGAGATTCCGACTATGTCTCAGCAGGAGGCATTGAAGGCTCTTTTGCAAAGCCTTGACGAACGAGGTCATTTGCAGCGACCTAAAGAATTAAAAGAGGGCGATGTCCCTGATGGTCTTAATGATGAAGCGACATTCATGTACGTTCTAGTTCTTATGCTCTACGTTGTTGGGGCTTGACTGACAAACCCTTAGGAGATTTCTTCAAGGCCGCGGCTTTGATCCCCAGGGTGCTCTTAACCAATATGAAGAAGCCTTGTCGATCCGCAAAGAGACACAAGCCACGTCAGCTTACGACGCCATTTCCGTGAATGATTTTGAAGAAGCGCGAAAGATGGTATGTCCACCGATCAATCTCGATGCCGTGCTGATAAGACACAGTACCCATGTTGGTCCGGCCGTCGCGACAAGCGTGGCTTGCCTATATGCATGTTTGACGTCGGACAATTGACCTCTGAGAATATGGCCAAGTACAATGCGAGTCAAACTCCTACCGCGAGAAGCCAACATACTGTCGTTTTTCACGATTACATGACAAGATTTGTTCTTCCACTTTGTGCGTCGATGCCGGATTGTCAAGCGAAGAGTCCTTCGGTCGTTAGTTCTATTTATCTTGTTAATGTAGCGAGTTTTGGGTTGAGGCAAGCTTGGTCATTGAAGGGGTATGCGCAGGAAGTCAGTCAGCTTTTGGCGATTTGTTATCCTGAGATGGTGGACCGTTGTTATGTGAGTATCATCGAAGATCGGGCTTGAAACCTATTAATCGATGGGTCTAGGTCATGAACGCGCCGGCGTATTTTGGAAAGATCTGGGGTATCTTGTCCAAGTTTGTTGATCCTCGAACAGCAGCCAAACTCATCATAGTCTCGTCTGGGGAGGATTCACTATCCACCTTGATGCCTTTGCTGGACGTCGAGAACATCCCGACTGAGTATGGAGGGAAGTTCACATATACGCCTGGCATGACGCCCAAACTTGACGATGGTCTCCGTAAGCACATGAACTGGACAGTACCTGGTGATAGCCTACCCGAGGGGCCTATCAAGTTTGTGCAAGATCAGAGCCAGAAGCGTGTGGTGTTGGCAACGGGAGCCGATAGGGACGATGTGATAGCGACTCCTTGCGGAGGTTTTTCTGGATAGAACTTCAGAGACTCATGCCTATTTTTGGAACGATGACAACGATCGTCCGCCGCACAACTTGCAAGATGATGGAAATTAAGGGAGGCCAAATTAAACATTTGATACAATTTTGAAAGATACACAGGCGACTTCAATCTGTCGATTAACGGCTCTACAAATGTTGTCGTTTATCAACTTGCATATCGCGGTACCGGGTAAGTTCATTACAAGGCTATGCCCAGTCTTCTTGAGCTTATCCAGCAACGTTATCTCACGCATCGGACTTGGCAAACTCTCTCTTATCTTGAGTCTGGGGTTGGCGAGACTGAAAACTGGAGAATGAATTGAATGATGATGGTGATATACCTTGGCGTGGTTACTGACTCGATGCCAAGTGTTGATGATGTGAGACCATTTCGCATACGCTAATTGAGCACTGTTTCTTCGACGCGTCCCAGCTACCCGGAACTACCCATAAGCCAAACAGAGCGACCCGGCAAATAAATTCTGGTTAGCTTGATCATTTGTAGTGTTTTCTTCAAGTCGAATCTGACGTAGATGGATTGATCACGATTGATTCCCGCTAGACTGCCGCTATTGCCGATCGACAACAAGCCTGTGGAGAAAATGGTCTGAAACTCTGTTCTTCTTCCCTTGAGCCAAGCTAAAAATCGTCGAATCTCAAGGGCTATTTGCTCCGTTCAGTGGACCATGACTCCACGGGTGACGGCATCCCGGCGCTGCTTGGCTTGCGTCACGAAAAGCCAAGGAATGATGAATCAAGGAAAATACTGTCAAGACTTAATTATTATAACAAGGCAAACTCCAGAACATGTGAATTGAGTAGGGTGATTGTCATATTGTACATCAAAGGGACGACAAAATGTCTCGCAATAACGATTCCACGAGCGACGAGCACCACGAAAACGCGACCGACGATGGCTACGCGCGAAACCTCCAAGGCCAACATGTCGATCTCGAACGAGGAGCCGAGAAGCGCAATAAGGCCTTCCCAGGTGATAACCAAGCACCTTTACGATTGAAGGATCGCGTTGTGAGGGTTACTTGGTCTTGGTTTCCCTGCACAATGTCAACAGGTGGTCTCGCCAATTTGTTAGGCGAGCAGCCATACACTTTTACCGGGCTTCAAACAATTGGCAAGATTGTGTTTATCCTCAATCTGGTGCTTTTCGTCACGTTTACGACCCTGATACTTGCGCGCTTCATTATGAAACCCCGAGCATTCTCAACAAGTCTTCACCATCCATCCGAATCCTTCTTCTTTGGTTCATTCTGGGTTTCTATTGCGCTGATTCTGAATGGCGCGCAATCGTACGGTGGACCTGCGACGGGCGAATGGTTCACGACCGCGATGAGGGTTATTTTCTGGATATACTATGCATGCGAAATGATTGTCGCTGTGTCGCAGTATCATACTATTTTTGAGACCGAGAGATTGGACATTTCTGAGGCGTTGCCTGCTTGGATTCTGCCTGCTTACCCGTTCTTGGTTACTGGTATTCTGGCCGCTAAGATCGCAGGGAGTCAGCCTCAATGGAGCGCTGTGCAGATCATTGTTGCAGGTCTTATGGGACAGGGTCTTGGTTGGATGCTTGCCCTGTTCATTTATGCTGTTTACTTGTCGCGTCTGATTCAGCACCCACTGCCAGCTGCGTCTAAGAGGCCCGGAATGTTTATTGCTGTTGGACCTACGGGTAAGATATATTCTGCCAATCACTTCGGATCCCATGCTAACGTTTACAGCTTTCACATGCGCTGGCCTCATCTCACTCGGCACCCAAGCCAAGTCCGCTCTACCAAACGATTTCCTCGGTAGTTTAAGCTTCCCAATTGGTGAAGTCTGGTACGCTGTTTCTGTCGCCGTCGGCCTCTTCATCTGGCTTGTCGCCATCTGGTTCTCTGCCCTCTCCGCCCTCTCCGTCCTTCGAGGTGTGCGCAACATGGAATTTAGTCTCACCTGGTGGGCGCTTGTCTTCCCCAACGTCGGTCTCGCTCTTGCAACCATCAACGTCGGGAAGAACCTGTCTTCTCGTGGTATTCAGATTTTTGGCTCTGCCTTGACTGTTGTTCTCGTCGCGCTGTGGTTTGTCTGTGCATTTGCTCATATTAGGGCGATTATTAAGAGAGACCTTCTTGCTGTTGGGAAGGACATGGATGTTGAGCATGTCAATAAGCAACATGACAAGAAGAAGGCCAAGCACGAGTCAAAGTCACAAAAGTCGAACTAGATACTTTATAGTATGGAATTGTAATGATAATATGTTTATGCTTACTTCAATTCGGTTGCCACTTGCATACACTCTTGTCATGGGTCTGTCGGCAACGAGTACTGCGTCTACTGACAGTACGAGAACATCGCTCAATGGCAGCTTCGGATACAGGTCGTTCCACATTCGAATTGACCCGGGCTGAATCAATTCGTCCGCGGGTTTGGCTGGTGCAAATACGCGATCCGTTTGCTGTCAAAGCTTGTTGGTGTGGCCGCTAAGCCAGGTCCTTAAGCATTGTTCTTGCAGCCACCAACCCCTCGAGACGTTACACTCTAGCAGCCATCGAACGAGAACAATATCTGGTGGCTTCAGAGCTAGAACAGCACCAGTCCTGCCAATCAATTAAAAATTGGCAAATGATGACAATGGGTTCACACAGACACATTGATACGCAGGGTCCCTCATGATGTGTTAAAAGGCGAGATGCCCGAGAGGAACAATAGCTAGTGCAATTGAGCAAGCAATCAAGACGATCGTCCGGTGTCTATCATATAAGTTGCGACCGTCTACCGAGTGCCCGATGGGATGTGAAAGGCTTATCCCGATCGCAATGCGAACAGAACCATGACTTCCACGTACTTTGCAGAACTTCACCTCGCCTTCCCGCGATGGACCGATCATCCCCAAGGTGGATATTTTGTAACTGGCGCTGTGCTGTCACTGCTTGTATTACTCTTTGGTATTGTAAAACAATTGACTTCCAGCCCGACACCAAAAGTCCCGATTCTACTCAACGATGAGATTGGAAACGCAAGGAAGCGTGCTCTCGAGTATTGTTTCAATCCTCGAGCCGTCATGGCCAAAGGTTATGCCAAGGTATGCATAATGGTGGTAGTCTGGCTATGTGCTGACGGTTTAGTTTAAAAATGAAGTCTTTGGGCTCGATACACAAGACGGTATGAGAGGTCATCCAGGTGTTTTGCGGTAGGGGACTAACGCTGCGCAGGGGTCAAGCTCGTCATACCGCCTGGCTTTCTGGATACTCTGAAGAGTCATCCCGCACTTAGTTTCAAGGCTTCAATTGACAATGTTTGTTTATCGTTGGGGCAATGGCATCACTCAGCTAACCTGACTAGGACATGCAAATTGAGTATACATACTTTGGTGGGCCACCCGAGTACGTTATCCATGCGATCAAAGCCAACCTTACTGGATCCCTGCGTAAGCGAACCATCATCTGCCTCAGCTGCCAGACCTAATTGTACCAGCTGCCTTCACGCCTTTGCTCCATGGAATGGTAAAGAAGAACATGCCAAACGTCCTCGGTCTATACAAAGGTAAGTCCACTCATCTCTGCAACACCAAGATCTCTTACTCAGATAAAGAAGATTGGACACCCGTCCAGGTCCACGACTGCGTCCTCCGTCTTGTCGCAAGAAACAATGCGCGCGTTTTCCAAGGCACAGCGGCAAGTCTCGACGAAGAATGGCAATCCGCCTCAACAGGCTACGTCCTCGCTTGCTTCGACTGCATCCGCGCTCTCAAACAATGGCATCCCTGGCTCCGACCTCTCGTCTATCGCTTCATCCCCGAGCGAGCAGCTATAAAGGACCAATGGACCAAGGGTCGTAAACGCGTAATGGCTTCTATGTTAGAGAGGAAGCGCAAGGGAGGAAACATTGAAGATCCTCCGACTATGCTAGACCATCTAAGTAATGGACGGAATGAGCATATGGCGGACGATGTCGAGATGCAGCTTCTTCACCAGATGACGCTTATTGCTGTTGGGACTGTTACAACATTTTCGTCTACCACCCAGGCTATTTACGATCTTGCCGCTCATCCTGAGTATGTTTCTATTTTGAGGCAAGAGGTTGAGGGTGTGCCTAGGGATCAGAATGGAAACTTCAACCGGGACTCAACCTCTGCAATGGAGAAGCTTGATAGTTTCCTCAAAGAAAGTCAACGTCTCAACTCACCAGATTTAAGTAAGTCCTTCATCCAGCTTTGCTTCATTATCTAAGAACTCCAGCCACCTTCCAACGCGCTGCCGTCGCAGACATGACCCTCCCCGATGGAACTTTCGTCCCCAGAGGTACGAAGCTCGAAATAAACACCTGCTCCATCCACGCCGACAAAGACCTCTACGAGAACCCCAAGGACTTCGACGGTCTACGCTTCTATAAGATGCGTCAAGGTCCTGGCCAAGAGAACAAGTACAAATACTCAAGCGTCGGTAGAGAGGATTTGTCTTGGGGCTTTGGACGCCATGCGTGTCCTGGTCGCTATCTTAGTGCGGTAAACATCAAGCTCATCCTAGCTGAGCTGTTGATGAACTATGATATCAAGCTTTGCGAGGGGGCTAAGAGGCCACCGAATATTGAGTTCGAGGTTTTGGTGAGCTTTTATTATCTTGTGTTGAGTATGTGACTGACCTTGGGCAGTGCTCTCCTGATCCGAATTACGAGATCTTATTGAAGAACAGGGAGCGCTAGACAATGACCCTAGCGATGATTCCTTGAGAGTTCTATCAATTTGGAGACGGATGGTTCATGGGTACTGCTCTTGGAAGACAAGCACTTTCAGAAAGGCGTTGCGATTGCACCGTCTCAAATTTTCCACATCAGTTCTAGACGAGGAAATCATAAGTCAGGCAGTTTCGAGATAACACTGTAAAGTTAATTTGGAATGGAAAGCTCTATGTAATCCACTACATGTATGCTATGCTCGTAGTCCGCCCATACAATCCACAACATGTCAATTCCCGAGGCAATAAATGTTCTAGCAGCATTGTTTCGGCCCCACTCGATATAGAAACTGTACGATGGCAGGCATTCTCAGCAAGCGACTGAGAAAGAGCAGCTGCAATACTGGTGCCGTATAACTAGACTAGAACACCTTCAGCTCTAAGAAGCTCAACAGTCTCGCTTACCCACTCCTGGCAACGGCGGAGAGGCTTGGTCTTGTCGATACGATAGGGCCCATTAAACTGCTTATCTGGTGGGGGGTTGGATCGACAGATCGACTCCAAGCGGTCGAGGTCGCTCGCCTTGACTAAACCCAGCTTTGACATTGAGACGAACGATGATTCCTCTCGGGGACTTGTATCCTCATTCTTGATCTCAAACGCCATACCGATCTGCACAGTTCCAGTGACATGGTACTGTAAGCCCGTTTCGTTTTCGGGTGATGTCTCAACGAAGATGGCTTGATGGTTCCGAGGCATTCCCAGACGTTCGATAAGATAGACAATATAGTGTGACATGTTGAGATCCAGTGGGGAAATAATAACGATCGGAAGTTCTGCGTATTAATCTCGAAGGAGGAACAGAACCTAGAAGTTCCGGTATACCGAAGAGCTGTTCATGCTACGATTAGGTTTAAAATAAGAGAATGAGGCTATATATAGGCCAGGTCGCTACGCAACTCCACGTCCGGGGTTCTCTGGCGAGACCACGTCCCAAAGATGCTGCCTGGAGGCCCACTCACTGTCATGGGTTTCCAGCACTGCCCACATTCGACACATCTATACATTTTACTTCTCTTTCTCGCAAAGGCTATCTGGGGTAATCATGACTGCCATGACTATTTGCGGATTACTTTGGGTGGCTACACAAATCCGGCTCTTTGGCTAGCAAGCATGAGGCTTGAAATGTGGTCTTGATTAGAGGTCCCTGTGTAAACGTCTTGTACTTGGTTACTTTTTATATATAGTATGGAAGGGTATGTTCAGAAGAACATGTAATGGAATTGGTGATAAGCAGTCCAGAACAGGTGCTAAAATATTAGGACGATGATTAATTTTAGATCACCGTTGGTTACCAGCACAAAGGTCTATCTAATTACTTATAGTCCAGCTATACAAAGGTTGAAATATGCTGATAAAATATGATGGCTACCTAGCTAAGCCTAAATTAAGATTTTAAGAAGAGATATTTACGAGCCACTGAACTTCGTGAATTGATATGGTTGTCAAAGGCAAACACATGCTAATGCAATTAACCCAATCAATAAGCGGTAGTTGCGAGAAGGATTCCGCCACAGCTTATCTAGACAGTCAGTCAGCCTATCAAGACTGGCGTCTGGATCTAGAGGTTGCGGACCGGTCAGCAGCTGAAATCTTTATATGCAGGGAGGTTCATGTGATGAAATCCATTGGTGTTCCCAGAACGGCACAGCCTGGAACGAGAGAGATGGGGGGTAAAATTGGTGAATATGAGCCAGATCGATGCCACATTTCTTGGGCTCGACTCGATCCTCTTTAACTTACAACCCTTTGACAGTCTGTTTCAGCGCCGAAGTTTAGTCTTAATTAACAGATAAATAGCATATCTATTACCAAGCCATCTGCTGGATATCCCTCGCAGCTGCACGGCGATAATATCAATGCCGAGTCCTCGAACGAACCTGGGTCCTTTGACCACTCGGTGGAAGTATCCAGACCGATGCACTGCCGCCGTTATCGGATGCTCGACATGCGATGGAGCATGGCAAGGTCAGACATGTGGGGATAACGATGCCAATACGGTAAATACTCGCAGACATTTTAGTGGCCGCTCTAATAAGATTCTGCAGCAAGGTGTACTCGATGACACAGACTGTTGGCCTCCACGAAAATCATCTATGAAAGCCGGGAATGCTGTTAATGGATGGGGCTTCTATTCCCCTGCTTTTGACTGTCCTCAAGGGTATATGTCTGCATGCAGTGCGTATGGCCCCGAGACAGGCAACTTTAACTTTCAGTTCTCAAGACAAGATGATGAGCACGTGATTGGGTGCTGTCCATCGTAATGATCTTCTCTACTTCCAGGGTGGAATAATGCTGATTTTAATAGTGGCTATGAGTGTGCCGGGCCCGGAGGACGTCAAACATGCACCAGTGTTGCGTCGATAGGATCACTGCAAGTGGCTTCATGTTCTACCAGCGAGACTGTCCTCAGCTGGCTTACTCTGCCTGCAACATTCGCAGAAGAGACGAGTACCGTGACTCTGGAAGGTGTGACTATATATGCTCCTATGTTCCAACTCAACTGGCGAGAAAAGGACTTACCATTGTCAACTACTTTGTCCTCGGAAGCGGGGAACACAATGACCATGGCACCTTCTACAGCAACATATACGGCAGCCTCTGAGTCTTCTGAAAATTCTAGTTCATCCGGGGGGTTGTCAACTGGAGCACAGGCGGGCATTGGTGCTGGGGTGGCCGTCGTTGGACTTGCGATCATTGGTGCGGCACTTTACCTTTGGAGGAGGAGAAGGGCGAAAATACCTCCAACTTCTGAATTGGCTGCAAATGAGCCAAAGCCCCCAGGACAAATGGCGGGAACACCAGTCTCCCCTCCTCCACAGTATCATCCAGCTGAACTCGACGCGTCCCACCATAGACATGAGATATAGAAAACAGCATAACTCATCGTACGCCAGACATACTTAGGAAATTAATTCAACACAAACTTTAACATGCAATCGAGGTCGAAAGATCAACTTTGTACTAACTTTACAGAGATCCATCCGGCCACTGATACTCTGGCCAAGGAAAGTCGGGGTTGTAGTTCTGCTGCAGCTGAACGCTTCCAGGAGGAAACTCTATCTTCGTTCCATCGTCGTTTTCAGCTGGTTCCGGTTTACTAGGCCATGTCCAACTGCTAACCACGCCAATGGATCGCGCAACCTCTTCTTTAAGTCTCACAACCTTCTCAGGACGAGGCATGAAACCACTCCGATCTTGATCATCGGTGCTTTCTTCAAACTCGCCAGGTTCCGCTGTAACCCGCCCGGAGTAAGACCTCTGCTCATCCTCAAAGTCCATTCCCCGATCATCTAGCACCTCAGGCTGATGGAAATCGTTTTTGAGAGGAAACTCCACACCGCAAGCTTCGAGGTCCTCCTCAACCGACATGTTCGCAATACGGTAGTTGACTGCAGCTAGAGCAAAAGGCACCGGCTGGATCAAAATCTTGATGACGACGTCGGTACTCTCAGCTGTCCCGTTTTCAACTTGATCTTCTGCAGCGAATTGATCAATGTACCATATACCACCTCTTTCTTTGGCTGCATCGTCAATGAGAGCAAAGGCGTCTTCTCGGCCGGCATCATTTTCTCGGGCGCGTATGTATTGGTGTGATTTTCCCAAGTAGTCTTCGGGTGCGTGAATGATCTTGAGTTCAAGGAGAGGATCAAATCGTGAACAGGCGCCAAACTCGAAGGCTTTCTTGAGTTCTTTTAACTCATTGTCTGTAAAGTCTGTGGCGAGGTAGGCAGTGATGCAATCAGCATTGCCGGGAGGATAAAGGTATACCATTTTTGGAGAACTAAAACTGAAAGAAAAAAGATGCGAAGACAAGTTCAATGTCAGAGATATTTTTGTACTCGATTGGGATTTATGTCAGACTTGAACAAGATGACTAATGATGGAATCCTTCGTCTTTAGGCAACAGCGTCGGCCTAGGAGATCCAGTACCAAACAGGCCTTCCCAGCGTATCCGCTTACAGCCAGAACTGTAAACAGCATGGGACAATTGACAGGCCATTCTAACGGATTCAGCTAATAAAGAGCCATGAATTCATCATCTGATTCATCTTCAGAGTGTTGCATGACGTCATTTTTGGTCACTAGAAGTAAGAAAGCCTGTGATGACACAGGAAAACGCGTAAGAGAACCTGCGCTCCAGCTGGAAGCTTTGGAGAGTATATGCTCGGCTACAGTAGTACGAATCGATACCATAATATAGAAATAATTATGGAGGACCGGCGTAACTAAGCCCTTGCTATGATTATCTTGAAGAGATAAACAACACTCAAGGTAGAAAACCTACCCGGCAGGCAAGATGAATTTACTGTGGGTAGTAAGTGGTCTGAACCATCCATGGATCCGTGCCCTGAAATTGATGTTATGCAACCTGCATAGTACCATTAAACTGCGCACAATAAGATATGCATTTGCACAACATACTTGTATTCAAGCCTGTGCTTTTCGTGACCAGTCTCACGGCGAAGAAATAATACCGGACCACAACATGCAGAACAGCCACATAACTTCAAGAATCTCATGTCAACGGAACAACAGCATCCTGACTCTGGACCATGCAAACTGATTCCATTAACATAAAGAGAACATCAAAATCGCGCATTTCATTACATAAAATGCGTTTCCTGAGCGGAATCTTCCGCACTGAAACTTCGCTTCGATGCGCCACAACACGCTAGCGATTTATCAATCAAATCTTATCAATCAGCTGGGTCGATCATGAAGCAAGTGGTTCCGTTGCATTGCCTTTCTAGGGATAGGTTGCATCGTTCAGTTGCCGGTTAGCCGTTAGATCCCCATCTAAACACAATAGGTTGCGGGTCTGGATCACTCAAAAGGTAAGGTTAAAAGTTAAAGCGTAGTCTACATGAAGAGATTTTACAGTATCTCGGCACACATGAGGCATGTTCTACGGTACTTTGTGCCAAGAGTCAATTGCCGGTGAGCAGTGACATCTTATTGTCCCCAGAGATTGGTATGGTTGAAATAACCGGATCTCAAGTATCAGCATTCGTTGACTCGCCAGAACTTGGGTAAAGTCTTGACAGGAGAATATGTGAATTAAAGATGCTCGATCAGACCACCGACGACAAATGTTCGGGCGACATCCGGGTCTGGAAGTGTGCAGGGAACGGGGCTTCATCCAAAGCCACTTCCCCTTTGCACACATTCGCTCCTTGTCTAGACCAAGCAACAAGTTTGGAATCGAACCACTGAGGATTAGAATGGATCTAGAATTTCGCCACGGTTATGACGGCCTTACTGAGTCGATCGTTTTAGTTCTCAGGGTCCTGGGTGATAAGCATGTGTCTACCGAGATGGGATTGGATATAAACCCAGGTCTTTGGATCTGATTATTCTGAGTCCCACTGTCGCACATCCCTTTCTTCCCTCTTCTCCGATCACCTTCACTCTACAATCTTGAGCCCTCACGAATCATGTGGTGTACCACTGGTTCACTCATACCAGGAGCTCTGCTCTTAGTATTGTCGACGCTACCATCCACTGTAACAGCCACCGAGCTTTTGCAAGGCTATGGCAGAAATGACTATCCCCTGCCCTGTGCACAAGCTTGTACATGGGCCATGCCCACCACATTGGATTGCCCAGAGTACGCCAAGATGTCTGCCGAAGAGCGTGCTGCAGCTTATCCGTCTGCGACATGTTTCGGTAATGACACTCCCTACTTGACCTCAATTGCTTGGTGCATCTCCTCTTACTGCCCAAAGACCACCAAGCCGTACAAGATTGAGTACTTCTGGGGAGCCAAGATGATCTATCTGGTTGAATCTATCAAGTACTCTTATGCTGAGGCTTTGGCAGAGGTGGACTCGAAGAATCCCCCCAAGCCTATGTCTCCTGAAGCAACGGTGCTCAATCGAACCATTTCTATCGATGATGCAACGTATGAAAGCTACTTGAACTCCGTCAAGGGCTATGTAGACCTTGGGAGGATCGAATCCAGGTATTCGTAAGTTGACAATTGTTCTCTGCATTATTGTTGTTCATCACTAACATCGCAAAGTCTACTTGCCTTTCTATCCTGCGTCGCAATCCCTATCGGCTTCTCTTTATTCCGCTTCCTACCCATCCCCAAATCCACCCGAAGCAAGTTCTACGCCTACATCATTGATCCTCCGGCATGGGGCAGAAGGCATGCTGTCCCCACGTTGGGACTCGGCATTGTTCCTACTCGAGGGCAAGCTCTCTTCATTCTCTACATTATTGCCATCAACGCCCTAGCCACCTTTGATGGTTACCCTCGCTATACCCCCAATGCCTACTTCCCAGATCGTCGGTATGAGCTTATGCGTCACATCGGCAATCGGGCTGGTATCATCGCTTTCGCAAACGTCCCCATCATCATGCTTTATGCTGGACGCAACAGCCTGCTCCTTCGATTGACAAACTGGTCATATTCCACATTTATTCTTCTACATCGCTGGGTGGCGATGGTTTGTGTAGTCCAAGTCATTTTACATTCTCTCATGTGGCTTCAGATCATGGTCAAGGCTCATTCCCATGCTGAGGTAGTCAAGGTCCTTTACTGGCAATGGGGCATTGTTGGGACACTTGCCTTCTCCTTGCTACTACCTTTCTCCATTTTACCCTTCCGTCGAGCTCTGTATGAAATCTTCCTTGTTCTGCACATTGTATTTGCAGTTGTTGCTTTGGTAGGATCTTGGTATCATATCTGGTACCTGTTCGAAAATACAAGTGGGTTCGAGCTTTGGCTCATTATCGCAATAGCTATTTGGGGTTATGAAAGAGTTCTTCGCATCGTTCGCTTTTCAAGACATGGCATCAAAAAGGCCTACGTCACACGAGTTGATGAGAAGCACCTGCGTATCGACATTCCCAATGTGGATGCAGACGGACATTGCTTTATCTACTTTCCCACCCTCTCTTGGCGGGTATGGGAAAATCATCCTTTCTCCATCGTCAATTGCACCAGGGGTCACATGAAGGAAGAGCCTACAGTGTCGAGCTCAAGCTCCCAGGCTGAGCATGAGACGAAGAATGCTGTCAACTCCACTCAGGCCTCGCTGTCCAAAGAGCTTGGGGCTGTGGCAGTCAAGTCGCCGAGCAATCTGGCAGAAAACAGTGTCGCACGGTCGGGCATCACATTATTCGTCTCTATCGAACGTGGTCTTACCTCCAAGCTCCCCAAGAAAGCCGATACAGGCATCCCGTTGTCGATCCTCGTTGAGTCTTCCTATGGTCATGAAGATCCCATCCGCTTCCAACCAACCACCGAATACCCCAACACTCTCTGTATCGCGGGCGGCGTCGGCGTCACCGCAGTCCTGCCAGCTCTTCAAAGCTCCTTATCTATCTATGCACGATCACGTGGTACAAGCAAGCTCTATTGGGGCATCAAAAACCGCAACCTAGTCGATGCAGTGAAAGGTATGATCGTCAGCCAAGAGAATTATCGCGAGGAGGAAGGTGACGGCCGCGCGTCGGATTGGGGTCACTTTGAGGCACACGTAACAATCGGGTCCCGTATGGATATCAAGCAGGTATTGGCGACGGAATTGGAAAATGCCGAGGGCGGCACAACAGTCATTGTTTGTGGTCCACTGCAGATGTGTGACGACGCTAGGTATGTATGTGCTGGTCTTGCCCGACATGGAGCTGTAGTTCGATATGTGGAGGAGTCCTTCTCTTGGTAGATAGTCATGAAGTTACGGGTCTTTTTTTCCATGCTCCGCCCGTTCAGCTACTGTCGTTTGAGTAAAGTTCTGAGTCAGATGAACAGGCCCCCTTTGCCAAGTTCCCAGTGTAAGATTATAGTGCCTCGATGCTCCCCCTCACCACCTATGTAACACGGCATATAGATAAAAAGGCCTGTGCCGCAGGCTAATATCTCACCCGATGTGCCTTATACGCAAAAAGGCTGCAAAGCGTTGGAAAAAGATCCCCAAGTACGACAAAGATAGAATTGGGGGCCACAATAGCCTCATTGTGCCGCCTGGAAACTTAGCCATTTGAAGAATGGTGTATCATCCTGCATATCGTAAACGACAGAGTGCAACCTCATTATCAAATGCAAAGACTGAGCCAACAGATCTTCTCACTTTCGCATGGGGACCAATTGCAATATTCGTTTTGAGTAATCTGATCCATCACGGCTGAAGGTGCGCGACTTCCCGAAATGGTGCTACCTGGCGCCTGCAGGCAGTGCCTCAAAGGCAGGCACGGGTATATCCAGATCGTACCTTCCGATTGAGAAGCCCACGGCCACTCCTGCCAAGTCTTCTTTTGTACCATACAAATTTGACACGCAACAACAATGATCAACGATATTGGTAACGAGTCCAGCCACCACAACGACTATGCTGCTAGAAATGGTACGCATACCAATGGCAATGGTGTGCACACCGGCCAAAGCACAACCAGCGATGGCCATTCCGATTTACCTGCTGCTGAGCCCATCGCCATCTGTGGCATGTCGGTTCGTCTCCCCGGTGGCCTTCATACACCACAAGAGCTTTGGAAATTCTTAGTCGACAAAGGCGATGCTCGCGGACCAGTCCCCAAGTCAAGATACAATGCCTCCGCGTACTATTCCGAAAACATGAAGCCAGGAACGGTCAAGACTGAGTATGGCTATTTCCTCGATGAGAGTATCGACATAGCCAGCGTTGACACCTCTTTCTTCACCATGCGCAAGGCTGAAGTTGAACGTGCCGATCCGCAGCAGCGCCAAATGCTAGAGGTTGCTAGAGAGTGTCTTGAGGATGCGGGCGAGTACGATTGGAAAGGAAGACCAATTGGCTGCTTCATGGGCAGTTTTGGAGAGGATTGGGTCGAGATGTTTGCCAAAGAGGCTCAGCAGTATGGCCTTTACCGAGTCATGGGCTACGGTGATTTCATGCTGTCTAATCGAGTCTCTTACGAGCTAGATCTTATGGGCCCAAGCCAAGTCGTCCGCACTGGATGCTCAGCGGCATTAGTTGCGCTCCACGAAGCATGTCTTGCGTTGTCGCGCGGAGACTGTGAAGGTGCTATTGTCGGCGGCGCTAACCTCATAATGGCGCCTGGCATGACAGTCGCGATGACTGAGCAGGGCGTTCTGTCACCTGACGGCTCTTGCAAAACGTTCTCTGCTGATGCCAATGGGTATGCCCGAGGAGAGGCAATATCTGCTGTCTTCGTCAAGCCTCTTAGTGCTGCCATCCGCGATGGAAATCCCATTCGAGCGGTCATTCGTTCCACAGCCTCGAATAGTGACGGAAGAGGTACGGCGGGTGGTATACAGGTGCCGAACGATGTCGCCCAAGAAGCCTTGATCAGAAGGGCATACAAGACAGCGGGGATCAGCGACTTTTCACAAACGGCCTTTGTTGAATGTCATGGAACAGGAACGGCTATCGGAGACCCGATCGAGACAAAAGCAGTTGGGCGAGTATTTGGTCCTTCCGGAGGCGTGTACATTGGCTCAGTCAAGCCCAACCTCGGTCACTCTGAAGGTGCTTCAGGTCTCACGTCACTGATAAAAGCGGTCCTGGCTCTCGAAAATCGCACTATCCCTCCAAACATCAAGTTCAACGCCCCAAATCCTGATATCCCTTGGTACTCAAGCAGCCTGTCTGTTCCAACAGAGCCTGTGCCATGGCCAGCGACCAAGCATGAGCGCATTAGCGTCAACTCGTTTGGAATCGGCGGCACAAACGCCCATGTCATTCTTGACTCAGCAGACAGCTTCAAATTAAATCCTCCCGCGAAGCGCGACATCACCTCACCCCGACTACTGGTGTTTTCGGCGAACGCTGCTGATTCGTTGCGCAGGATGGTAACAAACTACCAAGAATATGCTGAGAAGAATCCGGAGAGATTGAATGATCTCGCATTTACTTTAGGACATAAGCGCGAGCATTTGCCGCACAGAGCCTTTGCTGTGGCCAGTCCTCTTGGCTCTCTCACTGTCTCCCCACTCAGCAAGGCCGGAAACAAGCCCAACATTATCATGGTATTTACTGGTCAAGGAGCACAATGGCCTCAAATGGGCAGGGCCTTGATCCATTGCTCCGACTTTCCCATCTTCAGGCAGACCATCGAAGCCTTGGATTCACATCTTCAGTCTTTAGAAGACGCCCCCCAATGGAATATCATGGACGAGCTTCAAAAGTCACCCAAAGAAAGTAGACTCGGTTTGGCCGAACTGTCGCAGCCCCTCTGCACAGCATTACAAATTGCCCTGGTGGACACCCTCGGATCAATTGGTATCCGGCCTGAAGGTGTGGTAGGCCATTCCAGTGGTGAGGTCGCGGGTGCTTACGCTGCTGGGGCAATCACTGCAAGGGAAGCCATTATAATCGCCTTTTACCGTGGTCTTGTCACGAAACGCCAGACGAAGCCTGGATCTATGGCTGCAATTGGTATGGGTGCTGAGGATGTTGGACGGTATTTACAATCGGGAGTTGTTATCGCCTGCGAGAATTCCCCAAAGAGCATCACAATTGCCGGCGATACGGATGCGGTAGAGGCGACGGTCGATGTGGTAAAGGCGTCGAGGCCGGGTATCTTGGCACGACTTCTTCAAGTCGATATGGCATATCACTCTCATCATATGAAAGAGATTGGGGATGACTATCATAGTCTGATGGAAGACAAGATATCACCCAGGAAGCCCACCAAGGTGTTCCTCAGCAGTGTCACTGGTCAGTCACTCACCGAGGCCTCTGACTTTGGTCCACGCTATTGGCAGAGGAACATGGAGTCCAGAGTGCTCTTTAGCCCTGCCGTTTCAGCGATCATCAAGCAACAAAACATCAAGAACCCAGTGTTCCTGGAGATTGGCCCCCACTCCGCCCTGGCCGGTCCTCTGCGACAGATTCAGAGCAAGCACTCAACTTCATCGCCCTATGTCTCTGTTCTGACTCGCAATCAGAATGATGAAGAATGCTTCCTGACATCTGTTGGCACTCTCTTTACCCTCAACGCTCGTGTCGATTTGACCAAGGCTATTCCCAAGGGTAGTGTGTTGCCGGACCTGCCAAGGTACCCGTGGAATCATTCCGAACGACACTGGTATGAGTTGAGACTGACTAAAGAATGGCGAGAACGCCAGTTCAAATATCACGACCTACTTGGTATTCGTGTCCCGGAAAGCACCGACTCCAATGTCCTTTTCCGCAACTTGTTCCACCTTAACAATGTGCCATGGATTCGGGATCACATGGTAGGAGAGGATATCATCTTCCCATTTGCTGGCTATGCTGGTATGATTGGTGAAGCCGTGCGGCAGTTGACCCACGTCAATGAAGCGTTCAAAATGCGAGCCGTCAGAGTTAGCACGGCTTTGGTCCTTACTGAGGGCAAGCCTGTTGAGATGATGACAACGCTCCGTCGAAAGCGCTTGACTGACTCCCTTGACAGTGACTGGTGGGAGTTCACAATTACTTCATACAACGGCGCATCTTGGACCAAGCATTGTTCTGGTGAAGCGATGTCTCATAGCGAGAGCAGCGGGGATACAGCTGACCAGGAACAATTCCTACGCAAAGTCGATACTAGTCGCTGTTACGAATCTATGGCCAGGTCAGGTTTGCGATTTGGACCGGAGTTCCAACGGCTCAACGACATTCGAGCCGATACTCTTGATCAAAGGGCACAGTCAAAGGCTATTGGACGGTCTGGGGACGATGTCAATTATCACCTTCATCCGACAATTATTGATGCTTCCCTGCAGCTTCTTAGTGTTGCTGTCTCGTCAGGATTCGCCGAACGATTTGACAAAACCATGGTTCCTACCGACATTGATGAGATGTGCATTTATCGCGCTGCCACCGGAGGCTTTGACGTCCGAGCGGACGCGTCTTATACTGCTACTGGATCTGTTCTTGGTGAGGGCCACATTATCGACTCTCAAGGCCACCTTGTCCTTCAAAGCCAAGGTATCAGGCTTACTACTGTTGGAGAACAAAGTGGAGGGGGGTCTGATGAGCCGACCGCTCGATCCGAGTGGGCTCCTCACATTGACTTTTTGGAAGCAAAGAGCCTCATCAAACCTTCCATTGATCATGGACAGCATATGCCAGATCTTACATCCTTGTACCAAATGTGCATGGTCCATAGCAAGCGCAAGTTCGCGAATCTCGACACCTCAATCGAGCACATGCACAAATATCAGGCATGGATTGAGCGGCAGATTCAGATTGAGGGTTTAGAATCTCTGGAATGTCTTGCCGGCGAAGAAATTGAGTCAAAGATTGAGGACCTGATGTCGAGACTGAACCGGTCATCAGGCAAAGATGCTGCCGTCGCCATCGAGAAAGTGTTTGCCAACGCTCCCAGCATCTTTACAGGTGAGAAAGAGGCTCTTGACGTCCTTTTATCCGACCAGACCTTGAGCAAGCTTTATAATTTTATGGACCAATGCGATGAGTCGGCTTTTGTCAAACATCTTACTCACAGCAAGCCCAATCTCAGAGTTCTGGAAATTGGGGGTGGAACAGGCGGCTCAACTGCTCAACTCTTGAAGTACCTGACACCACCAGGGAAGGTTTTGTACTCGAACTACACATTCACAGATATCTCATCTGGCTTCTTCGTAAATGCCAAGGAGCGGTTCAAGAACTATCCAAACATGGAATTTGCAACGTTGGATATCAGTCATGATCCCTTCGAGCAAGGTTTTGATGGGCGAGAATACGACCTCATCCTGGCTACCAACGTCATTCATGCAACCAGGTCACTGAACGAAACATTGAGAAACGTACACAAGCTTCTCAGTCGTGATGGAAGATTCTTACTCCATGAGTTGACACCAACTTCGAAATGGATCAATTACATTTTTGGCACACTAGCAGGATGGTGGTATGGTGAGGAGGATGGGCGATCGCAAGAGCCATACATCAGCAGAGAGCGATGGGCGGAAGAGTTACAGGCTGCTGGCTTCAAGGCTCCAGATGCGGCAGTTCTAGACTCAGAGGAGCCGCATCAATTGAATGCAATGGTCCTTTCTAGACCAGCTATCGAAAGGTCTCTAGACATAAACGTGGAGCTCTTGACCCTTTCAAGCGCAGAGACTCAGGTTGAAAAGAAACTGCGCCAAAGCTTAGAGCAGAGAGGATATATCATCCATCGAAGAGGAATATTCGACAGCGCCACATCTACCGGACACAGCATCATCGCGTTATTGGATGAAGACGAACCATTCTTTGAGAACATGACCGAGGAAAAGCTTAATTCTTTCAAGTCCTTGACAACTGGTCTTGGAGGCACTGGTCTCCTTTGGGTTACACATCTCTCTCAAACGCAGTGCTCGGACCCTCGGTTCGGACAGGTGCAGGGTGCAGCCCGGGCTCTTCGTTCTGAGATGCTCCTCAACTTCGGCATCTGTGAAGTCGATGACATGCTGGCGTCATGCGACAAGGTCATAGACGTTTTCGAGAGATTCCAACAGCAGCAAGAGGACGAAACTCTGAAGTCTGACTACGAATATGCTGTTGTTGACAATACTGTTCACGTCAGCCGCATACATCCCTTTTCCGCCAAGGATAGTCTCCTGATTGCGGACCAAGACGAACCAGTGGCGCTGCGGACGAGCAAGCCTGGTAGATTGGACGCTTTGCATTGGGCCAGTTACCAAACGCCTGCACTAGAAGGCGAAGACGTTGAAGTTCAGGTCCAAGCTGCAGGTCTCAACTTCAAGGTACGTGACTCACACTTGGAATTTTCGTTGCTAACTAATTCTCAGGACGTTCTTTGTGCCATGGGTATCGTTGAAGGTGACAATGGCTTCGGTCTCGAAGGCGCCGGCATTGTCAATCGCATCGGACCCAATGTCAAGGGGGTCAAGCCAGGAGATCGTGTTCTTTTCATTGCACACGATTCGTTTGCCACCCATGTTGTTATGTCGGAGAATCTTTGCGAGAAGATCCCTGATGATCTTTCATTTGAAGATGCAGCAACCATACCTTGTGTATTTGCCACGTCATACCACTCAATCTTTAACATGGGAAACCTCAAGAAAGGACAGGTGGGTTCACTAGATCCGCTGATGAATATTTTGCTGATAATTACAGTCTATACTAGTCCACAGCGCCTGCGGTGGTGTTGGCATCGCTACCATCCAGTTGGCCCAGATGGCAGGCGCAAAGATCTATGCCACTGTTAGTAGCGAGGAAAAGATCAGATATCTCGAAGACAACTTTGGCCTTGATCGGTCTTGCATATTTAACTCTCGCAACGAGTCGTTTGTCGACGACCTCATGAAGAAGACTAACGGTGAAGGTGTTGATTTGGCGCTCAATTCACTCTCTGGAGAGCTTCTACATGCGACCTGGAAATGTATCGCGCCATTTGGTAGGATGCTCGAAATCGGTAAGCGAGATCTGATCGGGTCTGGCAAACTTGATATGAGCGTGTTTTTGGACAACCGCACCTACGCGTGTATCGACCTCGATCAGCTTTGTATTAAGCGGAAGAAGATTGCAAAAGAGTAAGTCATGGCAGAGTCACTATCCCCACATAACTGACATTTTAAGGCTATTGAGAGATATCATCGGCCTTTACAAAGAAGGTCACATCAGCCCAATCAGGCCCATTAAAGTTTATCGTCCGCAGGATATACTTGATAGTTTCAGGTATATGCAGCAGGGCGTTCATCTTGGCAAGATCGTTGTCTCTATGAACATGGACTCTGGTCCACGCCTGGACGCCAAACTCCGGAGGGAGGCTATACAGCTCGACAAATCAGGCGCCTACCTTCTTGTTGGTGGACTTGGTGGTTTAGGACGATCTATCTCGCGATGGTTGGTTCAGCGAGGGGCTCGTCACCTGATTTATCTTTCCCGTAGCGCAGGGACGAGCGAAAGACACAGAGACCTACAGCAAGAACTTGAAAGTCTTGGATGCACAGTAAACTTTGTCCAAGGAAGCGTCACCACCGTTGATGATGTGAACGCTGCGGTCGCCAGGGCCAACGGGTGTCTCAAGGGAGTGTTGCAGATGTCCATGGTTCTCGCCGACCAGGGTTTCCCGAGAATGACAACACATGAGTGGAACACCGCCGTCAACCCAAAGGTCAAGGGAACATGGAACCTTCATAACGCCACCCTTGAATCCAAAGCAGACCTGGACTTCTTCATCCTCTTCAGCTCTCTGTCCGGTGTCGTGGGACAGCCGGGACAGGTGAATTATGCCGGAGCCAATACCTTTCTTGACGCCTTCGCCAATTACCGAAAGGGGTTAGGCCTACCAGCTTGTTCTATCGACATTGGGGCAGTGGAAGAGGTCGGGTATCTGGCTGAAAATCAGTCCATCATGCAAAAGCTGCGAGTTACGGGTTTCAATGGCAGTGTATCCGAACACGAGTTTCTCGATGCATTGGAGGCGGCGATGGTCAAGACGTCAGACAACTTCTGTCTTGGCTTTCGTCCTGAGGTGTCACTCAGTGACCCAAGCAACCGTTCTCTCTGGAAGAAAGACATTCGCATGGCAGTCTATCACAATAACGGAGGAGCCACTGAAGCTTCCACGGGTTCAACCAATGACGATCTTAAATCATTCATTACAAAAGCCAAGCAAGATCCCGCCATCCTCAAACAGCCCGAATCGTCTCGTTTGCTTGCGCAGGAGATTGGAAAGAAGGTATTTGGTCTCCTGCTAAAACCTGTTGAGGACTTGCAAACATCCTCATCTCTGTCAGAGTTGGGCATGGATTCTCTGGTAGCGATTGAGGTCCGGCAATGGTGGAAAACCGTTTTCCAATTCGACATTAGTGTACTTGAGATGATGGCTATGGGAAGTCTTGATATGCTGGGAGAGCATGCTGCTGGGGGCCTGTTCCAAGTTTTAGGAGGTAAAGAGGCTAATTGATTGGGTATCTATGATTCATTTGAAGAATTACAGGATGTTGAGAGTACTTTCAGGTTTCTTTTTGAATGCTGGCCCCTTGGTCAATCTTAATTTCAAACGTATTCAATGGGACTGAACCTGGCTCACTCCTTATCTCTTGGCGCTTATCGCATGAATGTTCGCCGGTGGGCGTTTACGATCTCAATTTTAAAACACCAAAGTCTGGGCATCGCGATCTCCAGCTCCATCGTGAATCAAGCATTATAGACCCGATATCAGATCATCAAGTGGAGGTATTAGCCGATGATTCGCAACGATACCCGTAAGGAGATTTCCTTGATTCCGTAGCCTTAATTCCATGATCGGCGATAAGCGACGTGTTGAAAATCATGTTATAGAGTAGAGTTTCCTTGTATGGAAGGCTTAATCCGCCGTTTATAGAAGCCACTTACATCTTATCTATAGGCTGGACTGTTATATCTGGGGTTTAAGCAGGTAACACAGGTATCTGCAGGTACGGTATGAGAATCAATAGGTGCAGAGACACGCAAAAACAACAAATCGGATGTTCAGGGGGACAAGAACGAGGCTCAATGGTCAGCTTTCACTTCGATCGTCCACTGAGAGAATACAAGCGAGTCACCTTTTCAGCGAATCAGTATGCTCATGGTAACATTCCGTCAAACAATGACATCGGCCGAGCAGTAGCATTTCCAAATTAGCTCTTAACAAGTCCACTATTCAGACTATACTTCAGAACTTGGTGTGATGATTTCGGCACTCGGTTGTTCCTTTCAGCGATACCTCCGACGGACCAGCCAATCAGAAGCATCAATTAGTTGCGATCGTCGAAACACGTTAATGCGTTGGCATCCCTGTCCAGCTGGCGTACCTCGCCGCTGCAACGCTACAACAGGTTTCGAGGCTCCATTTAAGTCGTGATATAGACCGGGATGTAGACGTTAAACGTCAACGGCTTTAACATGATTTCGGTCATTGGAAACAGGCCATTGAACAATGACGACAAGAATGCCATCATCTTAGTAGATTTAACATTTCTATAGCTCATGATTTGTATAAATATGATGATGCTATGACTGGAAATCACTTTTTGAATCTCCATCCTCATTCCATCAAGCCTAATTCAATCAATCACTCTTCAATCCACTCACTCTATTCACCATGAAGTTCTCACTCGCTGCCGTCACCCTTCTGGGCGCTGTCGTCTCTGCTCTTCCCGCCAACGAGAAGCGACAGGTTCCTTATGTCCCTTGCACTGGCCTTTACGGCTCTGCTCAGTGCTGTGCTACCGATGTTCTCGGTCTTGCCAACCTCGACTGTGGTGGTCGTAAGTATTGGAGTCACTCTCATTGAGATTCAACTAACATGAATAGCCCCTACTACCCCCAGCAACGCCACCGACTTCAGCGCTGTCTGCTCCGCCATTGGCCAGCGAGCTCGCTGCTGTGTTCTCCCCATCGTAAGTCTACATTATCCAGTTTATGATCACAGTATCTGACATCTCCAGCTTGACCAAGGAATCCTCTGCAACACTCCCGCTGGTGTTCAGGACTAAGCTGTTATGGCGATGGCCCTTTAGTAATGCGAATACGAGGTTGATGGATTGATTAATGTAAATCGGGCTATGGATTGGTTGGAATATTAATTTTACCGAATATATATTTGAATCAGCCTTTTTATCTACTTTTTCTCTTTTTGAAATGCTCCACGTCCATGTTTCCTGAATGCAGGTACCTATCCTCTCCCGAGAATAGATGCCGTAACGATCGTGGCTGTTCCATTGTTTCACCCCACTCCGGAGACGTTGAGCCGGATACAACATAACGGTCTTGGCTCATTAACTGCGGAAATTACGCCCATGCGCTCTGTAGCGGTCAGATCGATCGATCTTATTTCCAGATCTACACATAAGCCCAGTGAAACAACTCATAGAATCAATATCAGTTATGCTACTATAGTCTGGAGCTCTTGTTTTGGTGCTCCCTATTCTCCACACGAACAATCTCAGTATCAGCAACCTTATCATCGCCAGCCCAAATCTTCACAAGCCCTTCACCCTTTCCAAACACAGGATCACGGTGTGGCTTAGGTACCTTCCAAGACTTGCCATAGTCACCACCACTCTTGACAAAGTCCCACTCTCCACCATTATACGCTCCCATCATGCAGTATCCCGATAGCTCAACCTCCTTCAATGCTTGCTGCGGATCATCAGCTTCAATCCCGTGTCCAACACCAGGTGACATAAGCTTGAACTCTGCCTCAGGCTTAGTATTGTGCGTCTTGTGAGCTACACCCGCTGGAATAATAAACACGTCTCCAGCTTCAGCTTCAAGTAAAACGCCGCCTTTCTCCCAAGCTGAGCCATATGTACTTTCTTGAAGATCGTCTGATGTATCAGCGACGCCAAAGCGGATAGTCGCTGTGCCTGAAAGGACTGCCATGCACTCATGAGCCTCGGAGTGGAAATGTGATGACTGTGTTGAACCATATCGAAAGATCCATTCGACGTTCCATCCATTCTTGGTGAATGTCTGCCAGACTTCTGCTGGATCGCATTGCGTGTTGTTACGGGTTTTGGCTAAGGCATTCTTATAGTGCAGAAGCGGTCTCGGTGAGTTTGGGATGAGGTCCGTTGGAGGGAGATGATATTCTTTTACTTCATACATGTTGATTTGGGATTGACTATGATAGTTGTTGATTGTGGTCAAGGTCTGAGTTAGTTAAGTACCCCGCGACGCCCGCGTAGACCTTCCGGAAGCTTATCCGATCGGATTTGTCAGCCGATCCGTATGACGCTGTTGCTCACATTGGAATTGACGGCAATTTCAAGAATCGCCGTCTTTTAGATTGATCCTTCGCGTAGTTGAGCTACTTGACGATTCTTTTTGGGGTAAGCGTTGCGAGGGTGAAAGCGTAGAGGCTCTTGTATATGGATGGGTACGTTCCGCAGGAACGGCAAAGAATTCCGAGAAGGATACCTAGGGGTAGGCTATGGACCAACCGCCACTTCAAGAACAGACTAGCGACAAATTCGTAGAAAAAAAGGTTCGTGATGTCTTTCGGGTCATTACAATAATTCTCAATTAAGCTAATTACTATCCATTATTCATATCTATTCCTCAGCACCCTTCAAGCTGAAAGTGTACTTAGCCTGGAGAACATAAGGGTTGCCACCAGGCTCAAAGAATTGCTTCTCGTCGCGCATCCACTCGGGGTGGTTGATTCCGTCAATGTAGTCCTGAACCTCAAGAACGACACATCCGTACTTGGGAATAGTTCGGGGGAAGTCCTCGTTATCCTCAAGACCCTGGGTGCGCTTGAGAGGGAAGTCACCCTTCTGCTGTGTGCAGCTGTAGAACTGGAAGGCGTCTTGGTCGGAGTAGATGTCGACCTGGATACCGGACCAAGAAGAGGAGAGGGTAGCGACGGGGCCCTCGGTGCGCCAGTTGTAGTTGCCGAGTTGGCCACGGTTGACGGTGTAGCAGTTGTCTAAGCTGTTAGTTGAGGCTTCAATAGCGGAATAGGGATTACTAACCGTAACCGGTGCAGTTAAAACCACATTGGTTCTTCAAGTCCTCGTTGTTATCCTGGTCGCCAATCATCTTGGGCTTGCTCCAGAAATCATGGACAGATCCCTTCTTGTTGGCAATGATGTCACCAGTGGGAATGAGGATGTTGTCAACGTCAACACGCTGGCCACTGTAGGGCATGTGAAGAGAGTGGTTGGCGACAGTGTTTGTCTCGTTGTTGGCGAAACCGTCGAGGTTCCAGTAGGTGTGGGAAGTCAACATGATGGGAGTCTTCTTGGTGGTGGCCAGAGCAACAATCTTGATGTCCCAGTCCATACCCTCGAGAGTGTATGTCACGTATGACACAACCTCACCAGGGAAACCCTCCTTGCCATCGGGGTCGACGATGGAGAAGGTGATGCTCGAGTCGGTGTAGGACACAACAGTGAAG
This sequence comes from Fusarium tanahbumbuense, assembly GCA_012977735.1. Lineage (NCBI taxonomy): Eukaryota > Fungi > Ascomycota > Sordariomycetes > Hypocreales > Nectriaceae > Fusarium > Fusarium tanahbumbuense. The sequence goes on along the minus strand of JAALXH010000474.1, from coordinate 83,540 downwards.
TTGCGGTAATCCCAACCATCAGGTCCGCCGTGAAGGGTATCAGCGCCCTTAGGAGACTCCTCAGTAGGGTTGTCATTGGGCGTAATGTGATAGTCCTTGCCGTCAATCTCAAAAGTGCTGTTTCGGATACGGTTGGCGTATCGTCCAGGGACACCACCGAGATGGGGATGAGCCTCGTCGATGCTGTAGTGGGTGGCGTTGTCGAAACCAGCAACGATATCTCTAGAGATACCATACTGATCATCGATCAAGAGGTTGGTGATGGAGGCACCGTAGGGGATAAAGGCAGCCTTGATACCGTCTCCAGAGAGCCAGTATTTTCCATCCTTGTCAGGACCCTTACCCTTGGCAAAGGCCGAAGGGAGGAGAGCAGCAATGACAGCAGTCTTGAAGAACATGATTGCGGTTGGTCGAGTGGAGACTGATCAGCAGAAGAAAGTAACGGCAGCTCAGGCGAGCTTTATAGAGATTGACGATGCAGCTTCGGTACACAATGCGGAGTCAACAAGCGAACATCCACCTTCACAAGTCCCCTCTGTAAGGATGCAAAGAGGTGCAAAATGTTCGCATGACGAGAGGTCAAGGTTAATGACTGGCGCGCCTGATGAAAGCTTGCTGTTGCGACTTCAGAAGTTCCTGGGGTAGCTTTGAAGCTAAACCTTTCCCCAGGTTTTCCGTTTTCCGCCAAGTCGCGATTGGTGCGCGTGGAATCGGGTATATTAGCGAATGCTTAGCGTCAGCATCCATTGCACCAGTTCGATTGTGATCATCGTGCGGGGGAAATTCAGCCTGTTTTGCTGAGAGTCAGACTAGAGGGATGGAATCCTTTGACCAGGCCGGGGCAGTAAGCGATACGGTCTAGCTGTAGATGGACAACATCCCACCAATGAATGCCGTAACTAACTGAGCATTGACGGTTGACAACAATTACTCCGGTTATTAATTGAGAGTTCAAGGTATTGAACAGGCTGAATTGATAACAATTGACCTTTTACTTAGAGAATCTCGGCATTTGTCCAACAGATGAGGAATCCAAAGAGGCTGGGCATAACAATGAACCATGGGTCTGGATTTCTTGGTGCGGAGAAGTCCTGACGTCACATGGGTACCCTGCACAAAAACACGATGTTGCATTGAGTGATACCACGTGCGAGCGAGGATGAAGATCTTTGCTGTAAGCAGACAGACATCGCGTGGTGGTGCAAAGACGCGAGAAAAAGACAGTCTAAAGTCAGGAACAGAGGATTTAGTAGACTTCAAAGCATGAGACAGTTGTAAGATCGTCGACGTTTGAGCGGTTGATAATATGATTGGATTCCGTTCAATTGGAACGAGATGTCAAATGGATGACGTTGTGCTGCGGTTTGAAACATTGTCTTGTCGCGTTTCATGGTGGTGCAAGTGTAGGGTAATGTTCACAGAAGACACTGTTTGCGACTGGAAAGACGGTGGGAGACCTGTTGTCAGTAAATCATGCCTATCTTCGATTTAGAACTGATTGATGACTTGGTGTAAATTAGGCTGAGACTTTACGCGATAATTCACAGCAAGTTGTGGTGAGTTTAACCAGAGTTTTCTTCGGTAGACGTTGAGATTCTGTCTGGTAAACGGAGCTCACTTGTGAAATTCAGACGACAAGACGACAAGCTCCACCAATGGACAGTGCGTATCTAAATCTTCCACCAATTAAGACACAAGAATAAGACGCTAAAGTACACGAATTCTCAGCTTATCCCTCCGTGATGACCATCTTCGAACTAGCGTCTTATTTTCTCGCGATGCTGGAAATCCAGTCTATGCTGTAAAATTGGTATCACTATCTACTCGTCTAACATATTCTCGTAAATCACCACAAATAAGCCACAGCTGCAAACAATCCAGCTGCCAAAAGACCCATGGAGGGCGCCGTGAGAACACCCTGAGACATACCCTCTTCAAAACCCTTCTCTTCACCGCCCAAATATTCAGCACCAAGCTTCGTCAAACCTCCATCGCCATCGAAAAGCGACACACTCTTCCCAGTCCACTCATTCGCGTCGTCAGTCCTAAAAGCTCCAAACCACGCATAGGCTTGCACATCATCTCTGCTATCCAAGTTTGGTAGCGTCTCGTTCATCATCGCAAACGTAGCATCCTCGTCGGCTTGCGGGAGAGCCATCTCTGTGATCCAAAATGGCGCATCAGGTGCAGTCTCATTGTAAAATTCCCGAAGACTGTTGAGCCAATTATCCAAACCTAGCGCATCACCGTACCAATGCACAGCAATGAAATCGGTAGGACATCCGTTATCGTCGATATCGTAACACGACTCGTTAAAGTCGCGTAGCCAATCCAGGCCGCGTCCTGAGCCTGTAACGCTAGGATGACTTATTGACCACTCGCGCTTTGCATCTCGTAACGGGACAATGTTCTCGATGTATGCTTTTGCTGCATCTTTGGGCGAAATCGCACTTCCTCCGGTGTCTTTCTCGCCGTCTGGCTCGTTGAAGGTGAGAAGATGGGTTGAAGAGTCCGGAAGGCCATTTAGACGGTTTGTGAGTTCTTTGTCTGATGCATCGTCCAGGCCGTGGATTAATGGGATGAATGGTAGTGAGTCCCCAATCTGCTGCGAGGGCCAGAGTGACCAGGTATAATACCAGGCAATTTCCGAGTTGTTTGATTTGAGTAGGTTGTTATCAGACTCGTGTTCGTCGCCGTGGAATGCGAGACCTCGTTTTGAAGAGAGATCAATTCCCTCAACAACTCCATAGAGCCATAATAATTGATGAATAATTGACTGACGCATTCTGACTATAACAAATGATGATTATTGAGTACCTGGCAATGTCGTATCCGAGGCTGTATTTAAGATCTGATCAACACCAATAAAAACAGGATTGAAACATATCAGCCTTGTCAAACTACGTTTCAAAAAGTCAGGGATTGCCTTGGAATTACATCTCATCTTGTACGTGTCGTTCATTTCTTGGAGTGGCGATGGCCTGACGCCTTGACAATGATGTCATAGCATGGCCAAGATGCCCTGACACGATACCAAGACTTGGCACCGTCAAAGATATCACACCGCTTGAGTCAGGAAGTCATGATAAGCTTATCGATAGAGACATTGTTTATTTATAGCCTTACCTTTATCGATACCAGAGCCCAGTTAACGTTTGTTAGCTGTTAACAAATTACAGAAGCGATTGATAACACAACTCAGTGTGATAGTACTATTTAAAAGAAAGTAATACTTACTAGAATAACTGTTAGTATCTTGTAACAGAAGCGGCGGTAAGTAGAAGTAGTGATACCACTTAATGAAGGAACCAGTTGCGTTATATATGATAGTTGTTTCTAGTATACAGAGAAGACTAAGATGTAATTAAAAGTAGATAGAGGTCTTTACCTATACTGACATGAATGTAAGAATGAGAAAGGAAATTCCATAAAACATAAATTGAAGAATAGTCCGTTGTACCTCTGCTTTGCTTTTTGCTTTGCTTTTTGGAGGCTTGGAGTGCTTGTTAACAAGATCATCTAGTTAAGTTGAAGATGAAGAGCTCAAATATCTTATAGCTTACATAAAGAAGCTTGCGAAATCCAGTCAAATGGAAAATATAGTTTGGGGTGTTGGACGTGCTCACCTGCCGATATAGGTAGTCGATTTCTCCGGAGGGATGAATAAGGTTAGATCTCCGATAGAGGCCCGAATATCAAAAAGTGACCGACATGTCGCCGGCACGTGGTTGTGTACAGAACGCGGGGTATTGGCTACTATGCGAGTATAATGCTTCAAAGTCTCGCGATAGTTTCACATGACCAAGTCTCTTCACTACACTCTACGAAGCCTGACCAGGTAGTTCGTCTCGAATGGAACAAGATCAGTTAACAGAGCGTTCTTATCCTCTCATGACCTTCTTAGTCGGTTGTGGTCGAAGTGTAGAGCCGAGGCCTTGTCTAAGTCATCGTTTCTTATTTCGACCCAGTCTTGGAAACATGTCAGATCATCAGCACCCCAGATTTGCAAGGATACGGAAAACCTCCGACCATCCCCAGTTCTGAGCGGAGTCTCCGCTAGGTATTTAGGACCAACAGCCCAGAAACGGCTCTTTTCATGCAACCTATCTTGGCATTGACCCCAGACATGCATGCATTCGGCCCGCGGCTGATCGACGTAATCTTGTAAGCCAATCCCTTTGTACCAAAACTTCTTTCTTAGTCACTCGATCATTGTGAAGGTGGTCATGTCATGTTAATGACGTGGAAAGCGCCGAAGGCCTCGGCATTTTGTCCCATTTTCAGAGGGAGGTAAGGAATTAGAGGCCCTTCTTACATTCGTAGGGGGATTATAAGGCCTTGCAAGGAGATTACTTACTGCATAGGGAAACTGGTCAAGCTACGAGACAACTTGAAGAAATGGCAGTGATCATCCTGAGGATACTAAGAGTATGGGACTATATGAGACATATTGGATATAAAAAGGTGTCTACCTCCTCCGACGTAAAGCACCAATTCAGACAGATTACACCAGTATCACTATCAACAAGATCAACATGTTCATTCGTCAAGTTCTTCAGCTTACTTCCCTGTGCACCCTGGTCCATGCCCATGGCTATCTCAGCAAGCCCATGAGTCGTACTGGCCTTAACGCAGAGGTATTTATATCCTCCCCTCTACCACTCCCATACTGACAACCCAGGCCGGCCCAGATACATGCCCCGAGTGCACCATCCTCGAACCAGTAACCGCCTGGCCAGACCTTGACTCCGCTCAAGTCGGCCGTACCGGTCCATGCGGCTACAACGCCAGAGTCAGCGTCGACTACAACCAACCCGGCGCAAACTGGGGCAAGAAACCCGTCGCCACATACTCGCCCGGCCAAGTCATTGACGTACAGTGGTGTGTTGACAACAACGGTGACCACGGAGGCATGTTCGCCTATCGCATTTGCCAAGATCAATCCATCGTGGACAAATTCCTCGACCCGGACTACATACCTACCCAAGCTGAGAAGCAAGCTGCGGAAGACTGCTTCGAAGAAGGCCTTTTGCCCTGCACTGATGTCGATGGACAGACCTGTGGGTACAGTCCTGATTGTTCGCCCGGTCAGCCATGTTATCGCAATGACTGGTTCACGTGCAAGTCGTTCGATGGTAACCAGGATGGCAAGGGATGCCGCGGCGTTGATGATGCGCCGATCAATTCGTGTTATACATCCATTGCTGGAGGCTACACTGTTTCTGGAAAGATTAAAATTCCCGAGTATGTGTCAAACCACACTCTGCTGTCTTTCAAGTGGAATTCGTTCCAGACACCTCAGGTTTACTTGACTTGTGCTGATATTGCGATCACCGAATGAGAAGGCGCGAATGGAACGGAGCTTGGATTGGTATAAGTTGGAGACAAACGCTTGTCATTCGTTTACCATGGAAAAGGAGTAGTCAGTAAATATGCCAGAAAGTCGTTAATCCATGATCTCTTTAAGATGAAGACCTTATTGAACTGAACAATATTATTTAAAACTAATCTTTAAAAATTTCAAGAACCTAAATGGTACTTCCAAACGGTCCCAGCTCTTTCTACCCTTTTCGTCCTCTCTTCCTCTTCCTTCGCTCTCTCGTTGTCAATTCGCATTTACGCATTCCTCTTCACATCCTCCCAGAATGCAAAGCGACACATAGGACGTTCCTCATATTTCAAAGCCTCGCTAACCAATTCGAAAATATTGATGGCATCCTCAGCCTTCTCACCATCCCTCAGATAGAGCTCAATCGCATTAAGATATAAATTATTCCTCTTTGCTGGGTTGTGGCTGTCACGGAAATGAAATAGGAAGAGAGAGTTGCCCTTTTGCTCAATCCCATTATCCTCAAGGTCCTCTAGATACTGTTCCTCAAGTGCCTTCTCGACGCGGGCGAACACGTCAATAATGACATATGTGATTTGGGGGTAATTGAGGCCTGCAAGGGGCCTTTTGGGGTCGAATTTGTTGCCAAAGCCGTTTACATCGTCAATGAAGTCTTCTCGGATACGACTGAGGAGTTCGTATTCAGCCGATTTGTTGTTCTCAAACTCGGGTAGATCCTCTGGATCGGTTGTTGATGATTCGGGTATCGGTGTTTGAGGGGTAGATCCTTCCAAGAGTACGGGCACAACAACGGATTGTGTTGGTGGCTCCTCTGCTTTACGATCTCTGCCACCATCGCCTTCATCTGATATCTCGGTCTGTTCCAACCACACTGTTTCTGAGCTATGCGTCCTGCTGGCCAGTCTCAGAATACGTATATCTTCCTCTGAACGAGTCCCTTCATCGGTAACCTTTTCCCAGTCCCAGCCAACTCTTCGATAGGCTGTTATGGTAGTCTCCAAGTTGAAAATGTTACACTTGGCCAAGTCCCAGTAATCGTGCATGTCCCTCCCAGAGATATGTGTGCGCGTGCCTGATTTGGTCTCGTGTAGTTTTGCTAACAATTCACGGGTTTTACCCACAGGAACCGGCATCCTTTGAGTTTCTATCTCTTCCTTTGTAAAGAAACATTTCTCAAACAAGATCTCCAGACCTTCCCACAGAGGAATTCGCTCCGTCAGATACCTGGTCCCCTTAAGATATCGGTAAAGACGTATCAAGAGCAATGGTTCGCGCATCTCTTGCCATAGATGCATGAACGGTTTATACGACAGTGACAATGCCTCTTCGAGGCCGGCACCGCATAGGAATGGCGAGAAATCTTGCAGCCCATGTTTGGCATTATTAGCAAATAGCGATGCAGGTGTTTTCTGGAACTCGTTCTCGTATTCTACCTCGATCGTCTCGTTCCTTGCATTTATGGCTTTGAGCGGGAACCTGTTAGCAATGTCCTTCACAAGTTCCGGGTCTTTGGAGTAAATGTGTGAACCAAGAAATTTAGCAAAGTGAAGGTTGACCTGGTCAATACCAGCCCGGGCCTGTTCATGACCGGTGGCATCATGACAAGATGGTATTCCCAACGACCACAAAACACTGAGTGAAAATGGGTAACCGCCCAAGGAGTTCTTCTGTTTGCGATCCATGAATAGAGTGATGTCGCGAGTTGCTGAAAACGTTGCTGGCTCTTGCAGATGGTGACCAGCGTCCGCAGAATTATACCATCCCTTGGAAACGGTGAAAGAATCCACGATGCATTGGAGCTGGAAAACGTGATGGGGTTGAATCATCTCCTCAATCTTAGTAGTCGACTTTTTCGGGTTTTGCATTGCCAAGGTTGTAATTTCGGCGGCGAAGTCATTGAGACCGAAGATTGCCCTAAGATCTTCTACGTCGTTGGCTGCCAACCAATTGATATCTTCCAGCTGTTGACTTCTAGTCAATTTCTCGTTGCGCAATCTCCTTGGGTTTGAACACACATTGACTAGATCGAAAAGCCACCGGATGGTGTAGCTTCGTCTCCAGCTCATTCGTTCCTCTTCAGATGCCGCCGCCAGGTCGAGGTTTTGATCCCAGTCGCCAAGGCTCCTCTTCATACCTTGCGTTGGCTTCCCAGTCCGGTTCATTTGGTGATTTTCAAGGAATTCTTTCAGAATCTCATACATGTTCCATAGGAACTGCTCCTTGATATCCGAAACCACTCTAGGGGTCGTCCGTTCTTCAGGCGTCAAAGCCTCCAGTTGAAACCTCCCCTGGGCTTGATCGATACCACCTCCGGTAAGAGTGTTGATGAGATTCAGATAAGACGTTTTCTTCTCGGGAAAACGAACGGCCATCTGAGAAACCGTTTTGCTCATCATGGAGAATGCAACCCTGGATACACCAGCTGCCGCAGCGGTGTTAACACCCTCGTAAGCAGCCTGCTGCCAGGTATCTTGGACGAATCGTCGAAGCTCGATCCATTGCTGAACCGCGGAGTATGTAGCAAGTAAATAGCTGTCTCCGCCATCGGCAACTCGAATCTCCTCGAAGGGAATTGGCTTGTAAGGTTCGTCTTCAGGCTTCGGTGTCTCGGTTCTGTTCTTGGACTTGTTCGGCTTCTTCCCGCCCTTTCGCCCTCCCTTCTTCCCCTTTCCTTTTTTACCACGTCCTTGTTGCCGTCCTTGTTGTGACGATGGTCCGGCCTCGGCGTCTGATTTCTCTTCACCCTCCGATGCTCCACCAGCTTCAACCTCTAGTTTGTCGTATTTACTGGTGACAAACCTTCTAGCCTCCTCGACGGACACTTCCCCAGACACCTGGTTGTCCCTCTCCCATTCTGGGCCATTTAAGAGGTCGTAACACTTTTCGATAGTGCGAATAAAGGCTTGATGGGTAGCATTACTCTCAACCAATTCGGAACTGTTGATGAATGCTGAGAGTTGATCGTACTTCTTGGCAGCGCTCTTTCTCTTTTTGATGGCAGATTTTAAACAGCTGTAAACGAATGTTTCACCCTCCGAGAGGTACCCTTGTTGTGACAGGTGTCCTTGTTCAACCAAGAATTCGGTCAGAGTGATAAAATCGTTGGTAGAGATCTCCTTGGACCCCTGGAGCGCATATCTCGGCCGGTCTTCTGATTCTTTGTTGTTGTTTAGGTTTATTTTAATGAGGTCTGAAGTGTGTACCAGCCAGTAAGCGAAGATGTTGGTGTCCTGTTTGTAGGCGAAATACAGAGAGTCCGTAATCATCTTGCTCACGTATGGTAAAAAATTCGTGAATACTGAGGAATGATGTGATAAAAAAAAGGTAATTGAGATGGTGTTGTAGATTGAAACGGTATTGTAAGTTGAAACGCGACAGTGAGTGTCAAAGAACTAAGTTGATAGGAGTTGGCAATACCTAAACTTAAAATATCTTCCAGTGTGGTGGGACTGACAATGGACTAGCGCTATCCACAGTTGGCTTGAGCGGCATGGGTATCTGGATAGAACAAAGAGCTTTCCTCGATGTTGAATGGTGCTTACGACAATGCAGAGCTGATTGACCGCCATTAGCTCGGAGGTATCAATAGACAAAGAAAAGGACTTGATTGCCAGCCCTCGGCTAGAAATGTGAACGATCAAGACAAGGGCACGAAACGTTGAACAAAGGATTAAGAGTGTTTGTTGGCCAGATTAAGTTCGTCTAGATACAAAAATAGATTTAGCTCAACAGCCACTTGCGCAGTGAGCTAAACTCGAGTTGCCCTCAGATTCATTCTCTAACTAAATCAAGAGCTAGTAGGCATACTCGTCAACTTCTCACCCGTACTAGCCTCATCCGCCCTCCAAAGTGAAGTTACAGTCTTCCACTGTGTATAAAATCTCAACCCATCCTTTCCATAAAAGTTGGCCAATCCTGTTCCAGCCACACTTCGCTTGTTGCCCGTGAATGAAAACATGGGCAGAGGAACAGGGATGGGAACGTTGATGCCAACTTGTCCAGCGTCAATTTCTTGCTGGAACAAAGAAGCCTTGGCGCCGTTGTTGGTAAAGATCACCGCGCCATTGCCCCATGCGTTGGCATTGATAATCTCGATTCCTGATTGTAGAGTTGAAGCTTCCATGCACAGGAGCACAGGGCCAAAGATCTCTTCACGGTAGCATTCCATTTCGGGGGTTACGCCTGCGATGACAGTCGGGCCGACCTGTGGTTGTTAGCTTAGACTCTCAGTTAGAATGGTGACTTACCCAGTTGCCATCTGGGAAACCCTCTGGCTTCCAGCCTCTTCCATCAAGAAGAATCTTGGCTCCCTCCTTCTCAGCACTAGTAATAAGAGCCTCGCATCGATCACGAGCCTGAGGCGTAATAAGTGGACCAAAGTCAGACTTGGAATCGAATCCGCTACCAGCGACATGATTCTTTGCCTTTGTTACAAGGTCATCCAACCATTGCTTTGCATCGCCCAGGGTGATCAAAACACTCAAAGCCATGCATCTTTGCCCAGCAGCGCCAAAGGCAGCCCCGGCAATCGAGTCAAGGGCGTGGTCTTTGTTTGCGTCTGAGCTCAAAAGCGCATGGTTCTTTGCGCCGAGGTTAGCCTGGACTCGCTTTCCATTGGCTGAACCCCGTTGGTAGATGTATTCTCCAGCTGCGTTGGATCCAACAAAGGAGATGGCTTGAATTTCTGGTTCATCGAGGAGGAAGTTGACCGTGTCTTTTGATCCGTGCACGACATTGACGACACCAGGAGGAAAGCCAGCCTCTCTGCACAACTCAGCAATCATCATGGCAGCTCCGGGGTCACGCTCTGATGGCTTGACAATCATGCAGTTTCCAGTGACTGTAGCCAATGGCAGGGACCACAAAGGAATCATGGCGGGAAAGTTGAAAGGACAAATGGCAGCGGTGATACCCAGAGGCTGTCGGTAAGACCTTGTCTCCATATCCTTTGCAACCTCAAGGACCTCTCCTGTAAGCTGAGTGGTAATTCCGCACGCTGTCTCGCAAACCTGCAGTCCACGCAGAACATCACCCTTGGCATCAGCAAAAGTCTTTCCTTGCTCGGTAACAATGCTCGTCGCAAGATTATCCATGTGTTCACGGATCAAGTGCGTCAGCTTAAACATGATCTGCTGACGCTTAATGATGCTCGTCCTCTTCCAAGCTGGGAAAGCAGCCTTTGCTGAGCGGACTGCTTCTTGAAGTTCATCATTTGTGCTCTCCGGAACACGAGTGATGATGTTGTTGGTAGCTGGGTCATGAACGTCGATCCATTTTGTCGTCTTTGAGGAGACGAGTTTGTTGTCGATGAAGTTTTGGGTATCTTGGGGCGAAGATAACTTCTCGTGGTTCCCCGGGTAGATGACTGACTTGTAAATTGAAGTTGAAGGCATTTTGACAGACTATTACGTTGATGAATGAGGAAAGAAGTTGTTTTACAGATTGATATATAAAAGGCGGAAACCTTCCTGATACACGTAATATGAGACGGCCGGCTCCGGAGGCAGACCGACAGTCCCGTTTGTTACCCCGCACTCTTTTACTTGGAGTTCTGGGTCTTGTGACAGCTTATCTAGTGCTAAGCGGGGCCGACAGCCGCTGTACCTGGCCTCTAAATGTCATTGAACAGGGCAAGCCTATGATGACTGTCCGTTCAAGACATTGTCGTGTTTGTGCAACTATCAATCTGTACTGTTGATACGTGGCAGGTTGGCAGTGTCTCTCAATCTCTCCCCTGCAATTTGGCGAGCGGTCTGCTAAGTCCGGTGCAATCAGCGCTAATTATACCGGCAGTGCACTAACTAGAGAACACCGGTTGTGGTTCCCTTTGGGCCGGTTTCGCTTCCGGACCCACATTGACGATAACAGTCAGTGGCAGCACTTTCCGACGCAACAGCATAGAGCTGAAGGAAACAGAACACAATTGACTTAACAGATATGAGGCTGATGTCAAGTAGAAGTGTAGACTCTTCATGCTAGATAAAAAGGTATTGTACTATGGTCGCCAAGAGGAGGAAAATGAATGGAGCCTCGTGGTTAGAAGGAACCCGAGTTAGAGATAGACATTGCCCTATGGCTATGACCATAGGTAGTGGGATATAACTCTCATGGATGTTAATACTATTTGCAGGCTTTCAGAACTATTTAAATGTTAATAGACTTCAAGAGACGAAGTACCTGCCACGGAGAAATGACAAAAGCTACGCTACAGTTTGTACATATATTCAACTCTAATAACAAACAAACAAACAGAGAACTTTCTATGTAAAAGTATATATCAAAATTTATATCCAAATACAAAAGTTAAGAATGTGCTTTCTAAAAATACATAGCCCTTGACGGTTTAGAGACATCTGCCTAATCGTCATGCAAGGTTGCGTCACGTGCAAACGCTTGAATAACCAGGAAACCGTGAATTTCCATAAAACACAAACGTCAACCCTACAACCACCGAAATCATGGAAGTCGGTCTTTTACCCCTCAATGAGCAGATATCTCGCTTCAAAGATGCCATTCAACAAAACAAAACACTCATGACCGTCCTGGAACGCGCAGCCGGGATGAATCTTCCAAATTGGTACCTCGCAGCTGGTGCACTCACCCAAACCGTCTGGAATGTCGTCACAGAGAAAGACCCAGAACAAGGCATTGACGACTATGACCTAATCTACTTTGACGGTTCAGACCTCTCGTGGGAAGCCGAAGACCAAATCATCCAAAAAGGGAGGACTATCTTTGCGGATATTCCTGTTGAAGTCGAGATTCGGAATCAAGCCCGCGTGCATCTTTGGTACGAGAAGAAATTCGGCAAGCCATGCCCTCAACATCGTTCTTCTGAAGGTTCAATGTTGACTTGGGGAACCAACACGGCCTTGATCGGTGTCAGATTGAGGAATGGTGGAGAGTGGGATATTTATGCGCCGTGGGGATTGTCTGATATGTTCAGACTCATTGTGAGGCCAAATCAGCAGATCATGACAGAGGAGACGTGGAACAAAAAGGTTCAGAGGTGGATCAAGATCTGGCCTGAGATTACAGTCATGCCATGGAAATAATGTGCTTATAGACTTCAACAGATAAAGTAGTCGATCTCAACTATTGTACTAGAGCTATAAAAAAGAACAATTTAAACACCTATCTAAAGCTCAACCTTGGGGCCAACGTATACCTTGTTGGCGAACAAAAAGTAGTAAATCGTAGCAAGAATGGCAATTCCACCCGTCATCAAAGGAGCATAGTTCATACTCGCAGCATCGACAGGAGTCTGAGGTGGCCACAAGCTAAAGAACCATACGATAAAGATAAACATGCAGGCAAAGGTATTGTTCAAGATACCAAAAATTCCTTTGAGATGCCAAGGACCCCACTCAAGAACCTGTCCGTCGCCAGCGATATTTCTGATCTTATAGTCCTTATCGCAGCGACGATAGAGAAGGAGAATGGCGGGCATGAAGTAGGATGCATAAAGACCAGATATAGCGACTGAGACAATGGCGTTGTAGACGACTGTTGAGCCGAGGTTGATGAGTCCGATGAGGCAGGAAATAAGGCATGTGATTGAGATGGACCAGACGGGCATGTTGGTTCGAGGTTCCACCTAAATCGTTAGCTGTGAAGATATATAGGATGAAAGAGACTACCTTGGAGAGAGTGCTTGAGAAAGGCATAGCATTGTCGCGAGCAAAAGCCCACAGCATGCGTGAGGTCGAAGCAATGACACCAACAGTAGCGGATAGTGTCATGAGAACGATGAGAGATGCCATACCCGCTGTTCCGTTTATGGAACCCGTTGCTTGGTAGAAGATTTCCATGAAAGGATATCCAGTTGGAGTTTCAACAGCCGCGTCAATATCGGTGGCGCTGTAAAGCATCGCAATGATCATGCCGAAGCCCAGAAGACCGTTGATGGTGATACTACCCATGATAGAGCGGGGTACAACTAGTGAAGGGTTTCTGACTTCCTCACACATCTGATAGAGTCAGTTTTGATCGTGAATGGGGACGATAGGCTTACGTGAAAAGAGCAGTCAACGCCAGTGAAGGAAAAGACGCAACCCAACAATCCGACCCACCAAGAAAGACCTTGCGAAGGCCACATTCCACCATTTCTCCACTCGGTAAAGACTTCCGTGCCATTGTCGTTATCTCGAAAGACAAGAAGAGTAATGAGGATAGCAAAGAATCCAATTAGATGCAGAATCAAGATCATGCCCTCAAGTATGGGAAGCAAAGCGCTGACAACGGTGTTGATAATAATAGCCACCAAAATACAAGCCCAGATCAGCAGTGTACCATGCCAAGTCTGCGCTTCATAGTCCGGCCTCGTGAAAATGACAAGACCCTGTATCATCGTCGCTGTCAGAAAACCCGCTGCAGCAGAGGTTCCCTGCCACCCAGCAAAGTTCATCCATCCAGTGATGTAGCTAAGGTATTTCGAGTATCGAGGCGGTGCAAGCATGGCGACCCAGTGATATTGACCCGCTGCCATGGGAGCGATGGAAACGAGTTCGCAGAGGGTCGCGAAGGACGAAAGGACACCGATCCAAACAAAGATGAAGCCGTAGATTATACCGGCGCTTCCACCGTTTGTCAAGCCGGGTGCAAAGTTCATTAGGGTTCCCTCCCAGGTAACGAGGACAGCGCAGCTAAATCCGAGGATAGTCCACCCTCCAAAGTTTCTCTGTTATGTGTTAGTGAAGGCAATGGAGAGTTCGAGGTTGGAGTTTACCTTAAGGACTGACTTCTTTCCCAGCTTGTTCAATTGCGCGCTGTCCATATGGTCTTGGTCGCTATGCTGCGAGACATCCTCGACCGTAGACCTAGCATGCTTTCCAGTAGCCATCTTGTCAAGTTCGTATCGATTCGCCATATTGAAGGCACCGTAACAACGAGAGAGTTGAACAAAACAAAATGAGGGGAAAAGAAGGACTCTGTGATTGAGAAAAGAGAGTTCGTACGACCGTTAAAAAGTTAAATAACCCATGTACGCTCACATGTTGTTGATCCCTGCCGCATTGTGTTGCATGCAGTCCAACCAACAGCCGAGAAGAGAGACACAATCTTACAATGCATGAGACGACGTGCAGACACTGAAACTGCTCACTGCTGATCATATCCTTGTCCAAGCCAAGTCCTCGTTTAAACAGATGGCACTTTCAATTACCCTAACGGCCCGCAGCGGGTGATACTTCTACAAACATACATACGCTGCGCATATCGGAAATAACTCTAATTCCTGGTACCAACAGAAGAAGGATCGACAAGGGCCTCCTGGCTAGTCTGCAGTGCCACAGACGCATCCCACGTACGACCATACTTTCCAGTTCCCTGTAGCTCAAATTCCTGGGGGTGAGATGTTCCTCCGGTTCTTGTGTTGTTGCTCCTACTGAGTGCCCCAAAAATATCCCCTGCGCCCATTTGACCAGACTCTAAGCTTTTTAGAAATCGCCACCAGAAGGGAATGCAAGTTGTTGTTATGCCGACACATTGAATGACCTGGTTAATGATTGTCGGCCTCCACATGTCGAACATGGGAGTTGGTGAGGAGATCGCGCGTTGGTAGTACATGATGTGAGAAATAGCTGGCGGAATTGTCCTGTCTTGTCAGTTATTGTGTTGAGAGAGTTTGGAGGGACTTACAATATGCGACATCCAAAGACGCCGACCACCATTGCTTTTGTGCCCCGTGGCATTTGCAGATGGACCAGTATTCCGAGAGTGACAGTGGTAATGATAAGGTCTGTTGCCATATTGACTGCATCGACGTAGATCCAAAATGCGACCTGACAAATTTAGAAGAGTCGTCCGAAGAATTGTTGGCACATACCATATCGATGCATTGTCCGTTGAGGTAGTCCCATGGATTGGAAACAGGACAAGAAAATGCTCGTACAAGAATTGTAGATACAGTCCAACCTCCGACCAGTATCTGAATGGGTAGAAGTCTTCTGTGCGACAGAGGCGACATGTTCCAAATCGTCGTTGTGGCCGAGAGCTTGGACAATCCCAATGCTAGGAATAACAGAATATCAGATGCAAGTTGGCCCTGTACACGTTAGACCCGACCATCCAGCACAAAAACAACCTACCTTCAGTATTAAAGAGACTTGCGATACCGATACATCAAACCTGCCAAGCCCATTCAAGCCTTGAACATAAACGGTGGTTGATTGAGCGATCGAAACAACCTACCAGAGTCAGCGAACCGTGCATCGAGTAACAAGAAAGACTTGCCATTGACGTAAGTATCATTATCTCATCCGAAGTAAAGAAGTTGGACTTTTTCACAGCAGACAACCGCGTAAGGATGCGGATAAACACCGAGAATACCGTGACGACCATCAAAATCATCGATACCGCCCTTATAACAGGCGATTTGTTATAAGGTGTCTCATGCTCGCGCGCAAAGAGCATCTTGACGTTGATACCAAGACATTGAATAAACGACGTCAGCTATGGAATGGGATGGTCTGCATTGATATGGCTCTTTAGCTGCAAGGCACATTCAACCATGACCCGGTACATGTCACACTACAGAGCAAACTTTCGGGAATATCGCCATTAACTTTGGGCATCAATGATTGGAGGTTACAGGTCAAATTGCAGGCCGTACAACACGCAACTTCCACGGCTGGGTGTTGGCTACAGGACAGGACAAAACATGCAATTCGAGCTGTTGGTTGTAGGCAGTTAATGCCGTGCTCCTAAAGGATCTTATCCTCGCACAACGTAGGAACACTGCCAACATCTTTGGAGATATCATCTGCAGACAACGGCCCCTTTCTTATGACCTTTTGCTACGGAACTTTCCATGGTTGAGCCAAGATGGGTAAATCCTCCTTGCGGGCCGGGATGAACGCCCGTCGGGCCTATTTTGCAGATCAGGGTTTGAACCAATCAAGTTTTGATAGTCCTTGTCTCGGCTAGCAGGCGAATATATCCGATCCTCGCGTACAGTGTTGAGGAATTTCATTCTCTCGGAATATTCTGGTCAATTTGCTTGCAGAGGGACTTGGGCATGGTTCCGCATCTACTTCTCTTACGTTGGTAAAAGGCAGAGTTGAGATTTTCCCCCTTTTGCTTTGCATGATCAAACACAATCCTATCAAATAAAGTTCGTTCAAAGTTCCCGTGTGTCAAAATTATTGATTTCCTAGTCAAATAGTTCCGGGGCAGAGGTGAACACACCTGACTTTTCCCACTGCCGAAAGCTTATTTGATTGAGGTAAAGCTAAATCCCATACGTGGCGTGCTTGTGCCGAAAACCGTTAGGTTTCAAGGTATCCAAGCCACAATAAACAGCTGTCGGTTGACAAACGAGAAGAGAAAACTCAGACCAGGTCAAGGGTTGTCACAACGTTACATCTTGAGTACGAGCCGGTCCAATGAATCCCAGTCGACAGGGTTTCGGTCTGCAGAACCAACAACGGCAACGTTGGAAAAATCAGATCATTGTTTCCAACACAGAAAAGGAAGGAGTGGCCGCTGCTGCAGCGCGTGCAGCTCATTGTTTGAATTCTTCTCGACTTGACATCGGAGCGCGGAGGCCAAAAACCGGAAACCGGAAGCTGGACAAAGAAACTCGACGGACAAAATGGACTTCGTAAATGGGATCAGGAATGCTATAGGGTACTACATCATTCAAATAAGCACAGTAGTTGGTTTCAATATATAAAAGCTCCATTCTTTCAACTACCTTACTCTAGGAAACGCATGGTTCCAATGGCTACTCGTATCCTTCGAAGACGACTTACCAGGAATGTCTCTAAGCTTCGCCATTGCATATAGTTATTTATTGTCGTCGGTTCGCCTTCGAATCAAGGTAAAGCCTCATGCTCTCTTCACCAAAATCACTGCAACAGCCAACCTATCTGCCATAGCCGACCAATCCAGTGAACCACCATTTTCCTCAGCCGCATCACGTACTTTCTGCAAGAGGATCTTCACAATGTCACTTTCGGTCCCAACCAGCTCAGGATTCGCTTCTTGCCATCGATTAACAGCTCCGAAACTGTGAACAAGCTTTTCAAACATCATCAGCTGCTTATACAGCGGGAAACTTCCAGCTCCAGTGAACCGCGTGTATGTTTTGGGAAGATATCCGTCACTTCCCTTGAGCTCGTGGCGCGCAGACGAAGTCTTGTCGTACAATGCAGTGGTGTCTGGGTCATCCCATGGCATAGGCAGATTGATATATCCGTCGCGCGTGAGCTTTGTACCATCTGCGGTGTACGGTGCAAGCACGTTCTCTGAGAAGTCGTCATATATGGCTGAGAGCTTGTCCTCGGATGCGTCTGTCAATGTTAATAACACTGCTAAACTTAATCTAGGCATACATACTGGGGTTTCTGAAAACTGTCCATATAGCAACAGTTCCTCCTGGCTTGAGTAACTTGGCAGCCGCGTTCCAGAACTGGGGCATTTCAAACCAGTGAGCCTGCATCGACGTTAGCGATGACTCTAATCAAGCTCACAGATACTTACCGCAGTAGCGGCTGTGATGAGATCAACTGAAGAGTGTTCAAGGCCATCAATCTTGTCAATATCCTCAGCGCCAACCACCTGATACACAATCGGATTACCATTCTTAGTTGTCCCATTGAGCTCCTTGGCTGTCTGGATCATACTCTCTCCCGGATCAGCACCATAAACGACATCAAAGTGCGGCGCCAGCAATCGCGTCGCAGGACCTGGTCCACAGCCTACATCCAGCACAGTTCCGTTGCCACCACCGGTAGAGTTGTGCTCTTTCATCACAAAGTCGATTAACTTTTCAGAATACCCAATGCGACCTTCCGCATAATTGGAAGCCTGTTGGGCGTTGAAATTTCGAAAGATAGTATCTCTCGGTTGATTTTCTGGGTGTGATGCCTGCGTCATTGTGGGGGTCTTGAATTTCGAGAAAGTCGTCGAGATTATCAAATCATTTGCCTAATTCTTGTTGCGTCTGACCGCAGCTTTATATCTTGATTATAAGGATTTCGGGAGACATAGTAAATACCGGTCCGATGATGACGCAGCGACGGTTGTACGGACCGCCGGACTAAGATGGAGTAAGACAAAGATTCTTGGCATGATGAGATGGGCAGATATGCAGATATGTAATACAGTATTCAGTCATATATCTCAAGTGCAGATATTCTTATCAGCCTTTCTCATGGTTATCAGTCATGTTGTTATAGGACATATCCAGGCATTATTAAATCTGAGAAATCCGCCTGTTTTTTATATATATTAGCTAGTAATTGACCTCTAACCTTTTTTAAGTTCGAAGTTAAATGGAAAAATCTTGAAAACACTTGCAAACAGGCATTCGTGTCCTGCTGATTATAGAGGTTAAACTCAGCAGAGTCTGGGTTTCTGGGCCGTTTCTGAGGGTTCTCTATATTTGTAGATAGCTCTCCTTCTGTACTTCTGTAGCTTTAAGCTGTATTCTTATATCATACCATATATGCGCGCAGTATAAAGATGACTATAAATGTTTAAAACTTTATCATTTTAGCGGAACCGTAAAACTGTTGCTCTTTACCAGTTAGTGCTTACCTATCTTTATCCTACAAAGGCACATAGTTAGTGGTTTCACGATCTACAAAAAACTTTTAGCTTTATGACAAGATACCAGGCTTCTTTTTCTTATTTGTCCCTCTTTATATCTCGGATAGACTCTTCAGCAGTTTACAACACATGTTTAAACCTCTTACCCCTGTTAATCCGCGGAATACCCACGGGCCAACAAAGTTTCGTCTACGTTTCAGGCAAGGCCGCAAAATTCAGACGAACTACTGGCCAAAACAAACAGTCCAAACTCCATTGAGATTTAATGCAGATTTTGCCTCGGCAACTGTGGGTTAATACTCCAAAAGTAGCATTATGTCCACGACGCAATCTTCAGTCTGTGGGGCATCACGCCACGGGTATCCGGGTTGCGGATATCCGGGTATCCTACAAAACTAACGGTCTGCGCTTTTTTTCTACAGTCGTAGAGGTGATTCGTCGAATTGCTGTATTTATTGTAAATCGCACTAAACAGGAACCCGAGAACCCGAAGATCGGAACTTCGTGGGCCACACGACCGATAGAGACGACATATATATCTGGGTGAGCTTCAAAGTGAATGCAGCTGCGATCAGTCAATTAACCAATATCCCAGGCCTCAACAGACTTCAACAATATGGAAAAGCAACAGCGCACAGTTATTATTGCCGGAGGCGGTATATCTGGCCTCTCTCTGGCCAATATGCTGGAAAAGGCTGGTGTGAATTATATCTTACTGGAATCCTACGACAAAATTGCACCTCAGGTTGGAGCGAGTATTGGTTTACAACCGAACGGACTTCGAATTCTTGATCAATTAGGCTGCGCAGACGAACTAATATCGCTTGTTGATATTCCACTCGACGACTCATATATCAGAAATCATGATGGCTCTGTTATTAGGCATCATCGCGATATTCAAAGGCGCTTATTAGAGGGGTGGGTAGAACTGACAGTTACCAAGACCTCATATGCTGACTTCAACAGACATGGATATCCAACTATCTTTGTTGATAGACAATCACTCCTGGAGAGTTTATACAACAACATTCAGTCAAAAGATACGATTTATCCTGGTCAAGCTGTCAAGTCTGTTATGGAAACAGAGGACGGCGTCCAAGTCCTTACAGATAAGGGCAAGGTATTCAAAGGAGATATCCTCGTCGGGGCAGATGGTATCTACAGTACAGTCCGAGAAGAAATGTGGCGCATCGGCAAAAAAGAGTCACCCGGATACTTTCCCACCGACGAATGGTCAACCGTACCTTGTTATTACAAGTGCATTTTTGGCCTTACAACCTCGGTGCCAAAGTTGACCAAAGGCACTCACTACATTTACAACGACAAGTTCTCTTATCTGGTGATGGTTGGTCCGGGAGGAAAGTTTTACTTTTTCCTCTTTGTGAGACTGCCTGTTCCGTTGTACGGAAAGGATATTCCCAGATATACCAAGGAGGATGAGAAGAAACTCGCTGAAGAGCATGCTTCCGATCAGATCACGCCTGAAGTCACTTTCGGTGATCTGTACGAAGCTAGAACCAACTCTACGCTAACGCCACTTCATGAATGGGTGTTTCAAAAGTGGCATTATAACCGCATTATTACAATTGGTGATGCGGCTCATAAGGTAAGATACTCCAATTCATCTAACATCAGATACTGACGATCCACCCAGTTCGAACCTTTGACTGGTCACGGTGGTAATTGTGCTATCGAAACTGCTGCTTCAGTTGTGAATAATCTTCTCTCAGATGAATGTTCTGACTGGAGCATTTCCCAAATCCAGGCTGCCTTCAGTGCTGTCCAGGCAGAGCGCCACGATAGAGTACAGTGGCTTATCGACGACGCACACAAAACCCAAGAAATGCAAGCCAAAGCTACACCTATTCTATCAGTCTTCGGACCTATCTTGGGTCGACTGATTAATACCGAAGTCGCTCTTCGACTAGGTGGTAGGAAGCTTGTCGATGCGACTCGTGTCAACAATCTCCCTATCCCACACCACAACCACAAAGTTCCATTTACCGACGAGTTGCCTGCGAAGCCTCTACCTAGCTGGATCCCGATCGGGTTCGGTATTCTGAGCCAGGGAGCTTTGTTCCGTCTTGCTGGTCAGATTCTTCTTCCTTTCGAGCTGCCACCTACCTTCGCAGGTGAACCTCTTGTAACACACTACACAGGTCACAAGACTGTGGATAAGATTTTATCTGTCTTGGTGGCTGTATTCGGAGTTCCTCTGGCATCGCAGAACAAAGCGGTGACGCTGCAATTTCTTGCCTTTACGCCAGTGCTTTTCTCGACAGTTCTTGACTGGACTCTCGAAAGCTACCGAGCTGGTTCAAAGGGCCTTCTGTCTTCATTGTAAGTGATTTGATCCGAACCAAGTACTTTGACATATTAACAGTTATCCAGTCCTTCTGTGTTTGGCGTCGGTTATCAACTCAAGGGCATCGGAAGAATTGCGCCTCTGTACCATTTGATCTCAACATGCGAGACCATCATTGGGAGTCCTATTATGACTGTCGCGGGTCACTCAATCGATAAGGCAGCTATCATGTCAACCGTTCCCGGCATTGGACTTGGATATATCCTACCCACTGCTCTAATGAGCTGGCCTTTTAACAACAAGGCTACTTGGCAGCGATTTGCAGCCTTGTGGCAGCCGTTCCCAGTCTGGGTCGGCTTGATAACTGCTGGAACCACAGCCATACTGCGCAAGAGAGAAGCTGTTACCCAACTTGACTCAAAGAAACCGGCAGCGGAACAAAAGCGAGAGACGCGCTCGCTGCTGAGAAAGGTCTACATAGCCGGAGCAGCAGGCGCAGCACTCATCCATTTCTGGTCCCTCTACCGCATCGCCACCAGTCGAGACCTTAGCATTTCTGAGGTCTTTGGGACCTTCAAGTCTCTCGTCTCTGGTGGCTACAGTTCTGGAACAGAAAACAAGATCTTCGCGTTCTTGCAACGCGACATGCTCCTGAACGTCGCTTCTGTGCTGGCTCACAGTCTTTACCGAACACTGGATTTGAGATGCAAGGGATACGTTACGAACAAGGAGGCTGTGACAGCTTCTCTGGCGACTTTGGTTGCGCAGCCGATTGTCGGACCTGCTGCGGCGCATATCGGCTTCCTTGGTTGGAGAGAGGAGATGTTTGCTCGAGTTCAAAAGAGAATTGAGCACTAAACTTTTAAAGATAGGGTTTTAACGTTTGCATATAGAGCACTTCAATAGACAGACTAGACTTGCACTTTTATTTTACTTAAAGACCATCATTGACACCAATACTGCAACCTTGAAATACTTTTAGTTCCTTGCTATCTAATCAATCTGTATGCTTTGCAGGATTCGCTCCTCGAAAAGCCTCAACTAGCTACGTAGTTAATGATGTAAATGTTCTTGAATTCACGACTACTCGCTGAGATAGCTGAACCCAGTCCCCTTTCCAAAGGCCTAGAGATTGAAAGCTCTATGCTCCGACAGTAGCCTTGATAAAGGTTTGGAACTCATCCATGTTTCTCGTCTGAACGTAGACTGATCCAGGGCCTGTGAAGCGGCACACCAAACCCTCACCAGTCTTCAAACTGCTTATAGCTCCTCCTCCCGCCTTTTCAATAGCGTAGTTGCAGCTCCAGGCCACTAGATGGCCGTTATCCACAACGTGTTCCTCACCGGGTTGTAGCTGGTCCAAAGTCAGTAAATGAATGGCAGTCAAATGTACAGGGCTCTCACATCCAGTCGGTCAACGGCACCAAAGCTAGTCAGCCACATGATACCCTGTCCCTCAACACGAAAGACAAAAAGGTCCTCGCCAGAGAACAGTGCCTTTCCAATGCCTTGTGTCTCCCTCTTCTTGGTCACTTCGGAGGTGCTAGCGAGGAAGGCATCTCTACCAATAGTCCAAGACGTGCGACCATCAACGGGCAACGTGATGATGTCTCCAAAGAGTGTCGGACCAAGTGCGACACGACCTGGTCCGGCATACAGCGACTCATATAGGTTTCCACCAGTGAAGAGTTTGCCGAACGAGAACTTGGACTTTCCGGAAAGTTCAACAGTGCCTGACATGTGAATCATGGCGCCAGACTTGGAGCGTACGGTGGTTCCCGGTTGCAGTTCGATGTTGAGTATAGCGTTGGTATCGCGGTGGGCTATATTGAAACTTCCGCCTGTGAAGGCACCTCTATCATTTTGAGAAGCCATAGCTTGTTGATGCTGGTTGTATCCTTGCTGGTGAGCCATAATGTGGGTGATGAGTTAAATTAACGTATATAACAATGATGAAAATTCAATTAGAGTAGGGGATTTGAAGGTGGAGATCAGAAAGTAATCATACTGAGACCCAAGCAGTTAATTTACAGCTTTATATACCTGTACCACCCAAGCATTGGACAGTTAATAACTTGAGAGCGGTACATGTAGCCCCCCGCTTACTTCAACCATCTCGTGTTAACTAATCCCATTTAGGTGTGATCAGTCGCTAGCACGCTGACTTAAATATGAATCTGCCTAACCCTATCTTCATTGGGTAACAGCTGAACTCAAGAAAGTTCTAGACAGGGGTAACTGCCGAATAAACAGCCTTATGGCTAGCCATACCTTAGCTTACGTGCATGTGACAGGTTTCGAAATTGGGTAACAATAACGTAAGCGGGTGTTGATTGGCAAGTAAGCATTACTATTATGTTGAAGGATCAGTGACAGGACGTCAATGCTTCTGATACGGCCCGATGGTTTTCATGCTCGGGCCAATACTTTGGTTTATCACATGAGTTCCAGTAAACTCCCGAGGTAAGAGGTATGATTCACAGTGTAATAGTCAAATAGCATATTTCGCGCAAGCTTATAGCACCTCTCCTGAACTCCATTATTCTGAACGTACCTCTTTATCTCATGTCGACCGATGTGGACCTGGCGTCGAGTCCGTACTCGCATTATTGATTCGAAACTGCCGGGACGAGATACTGGTGATATAACGATGATAGCTCAACTCGGCGTTGACCATGTGAGCAGCTCTCTTTCTAGTCTCCTCAATCATTGAAGCCCAAAGGAGCATCTGGGACCCAACAGTGAACGCCATAGAGAACACCGACGGTTTCGCTTTGCTATTGGCACGCCCTTGCACCTCACAAATGTAAGAGCCTATAAATCCAAGAGTAAATACGGCATACTTTCTCGTCTCCGTGGAGATCTTACCCTTATCTGTCTCAGTTTTGACCCTTCGAATACCTTTCAGGAAAAAAGGAACTTTGAGTATTAGCTTGGCCTGCTGTTGCCTGGATCTGGTGAATTTAGATGCTCGCCGCGGCTTATCGTAAACTTCCTCACAAAAGAGGAGAATATTCTGAAAAAGGTATGCTCGATACTGTTGGTTTCATTAGTAAAACGGTGTGCTCAGTTCTAGGGTTCTTCTTACTGGAGACGTGGTGGCCCCGATAGTTACGACAACAAAGTTGTGTATGATCAAGTCACCAAAATCGCTGGGGCGAAGACCTTTCCAGTTCCGCATGCGTTCATCCAAATCGCTCACAACCTCTCTGTCCTCGTCCGGGGATAACCCTTTCCGCCACGAATTTACACTTTGAAGCCTCATGACTCCAGTGCTTCCATGAGCCTCACGGAATGTGATCGCTTCATTGATTTTGATGGAGGCCTTCCGGACATGTGATAGCGCGTAAATAATGTCTTTGCCCTGATCGGTGGACATCGGAAGGATCTAGTGTCTTTGTCAGCTTATATTGGAGCGATAGTTATGAAACCAGTCCTTACCGTATCTAGAAAATGGGTATAGACAGAAGCCCGATCCGTGATAAGCGGTAGAATAGTTAAACACCTGGCCAACAGTGTCTTCGTCGGATCCTTATCTGTACCTCGTCTGGAAGATATGAGAGATCGTATCTCGGCTTTAATACTCAGTTCATTCATGATGAACACCGTTTCCGTTTCAATGTTTTGCAGCCAGAATCCAAAAACCGGGGCCCATCTTCGCTCAGACTCTATCATAAATAGGTTTCTTTCCATTCTGATGAGCAGGTCAATGTGTATATTCGCGAGCTGTCTCACCCTTCCAAAGGTTCCGTTAATATCTTCGTTTTCTCCCCATACGAGATCGCCGGTTAGTCGTGTTTTGATTTGGTCGAGTTCTTCCATCTTTTGGGCAAAGCTTTGTTGGTCGAATGCGACCTTTATTAGGCTCTCTGAACAAGGTAAGGGAGCCACGGAGGGACCTATACTTTCCTCCGCCAGATCCAGATCCAGATGACTCCAATAATTCACGATGCTTTCAGCTCTCAGCTTCTCGATAACAATTGAAAGTGTCGAGAGAACCTAAGTAGGGGTTAGTAGACTATTCTTTGTATATGCTTTAATTGACCTGCACCGTACTTTCAAAAACCCGTAGTGGTCTCCCTGAATAAGATCCAGTATAGTGAATAATCTATGAATAGGTACGTTTAGATCAGTGCAACAATACTTAAGAAACCACACAGTGATTATTTTCTTGGATTTCGGTGAAAGATGATCTTTTGAATCCGGAGAACTATTATTCCATCGTTGGAGAGGAACATCGATCTGCGGGTTCAGCGATCGAACGAGAATCACCAGTGGTGATGCTTGGCCAAGGACTTCCCAGAGGTGATGGAATGAGTCGGTTGGGGAAATCACTTGATCAAAAAACATTTTCATTCCAGGAATCTGTAGCATTTTGGCCTTTAGAATGTCGCATTTGATGAGGAGAGGGTGCCCTTGTACAACTCTTGGTATGTCTAGAGACATGGGTGTATCTTTGACGCAGTCGCTGTCTCGAGGTTGCCACTTCATCGAGGTGTCTTGTCCAAAGTTGTAGTGATGAGCATTCGTGATATCGTGAGGAAAAACGGGCAATCCAATAACCGAGATGAGTGAAATGTCACCCAAACTCAGACCCGAGAAAACAGACCAGGCATTGGACCTCGTTATAGAGCTTCTGTAGGAGAAATCCATCGTATCTCGTTGTGCACGGCGGTACACTCTCGACGACTCTAGATCATCTTCAAACTCGAATCTAGATAGACCGCTGCCGGGATTGGTGCTGGAAGGTGATGGTGGTATACTCAACGCTGCAGGTTGTTGTTCTTGCAGTTGACTAGAGGGGTGCCCAGATAACGACAAACTAGCATGTCCCTGTGGTACGATCGTCCGTGTTTCGATGGCATCTTCTAAACTCATCAGTCGATGGGACAGAGAGTGGTTTGTTTCGAGCAGAGTTTTGATATTATTGGCTAGTTGTTCCTGGTGTTCTGCCGCGGATCGGTCGGAGTCACTGGACAGTCAGCAAGCTAGTCAGATATAAAATACTCCAAGCCACATACCTTTTCAAGATCATCAATACCAAGGTCATTGAGCTTTTAAAACTCTGCAGTCTCAGTATCAGGGCATTGAGGGAGCCTTCCTTGCGTGCCCACTGCAAACGCGCCCATATTGGTACTTTTTCGTCTCCCTCGTCCTTGGCTGGCAGCGAGTTGAGCTCACTCTGCAGTTCCGAAAATAAGAGCACACCATCGGTTAGGATGGTGACGACCTGGTTAACTCCAATCAACGCAGCGTGTTGCGCTTTCACAGAGGCGAAATTTGTAGTAAGGCTCTGGAGTCCTTGCAAAATCACCTGAGTACTCTGTATTTCCGAGAAGACATGGGCGGCTACCTGCGGGGTTTCCTTGGCAGCCGATACATAAGGACTGAGAAACTTGCCTGCCTCGACAGTAATTGAGATGAGGCCTGCAATTGATGCTGCGATACTCAATGGGTCGGCCATTTTGCGATGGTAAAAAGGGGAAATTGCAAGAGAACAGGGCAGGTTGAGGCAGCCTGGTTGCCTTGAATGATGAGGCAGTGTTGGGCTGACCATAAATCTGACCCTTGGCCAATCACCATGAGTTGTTCCTGCTGACTTGACCCCTGGCAAAATTGGCAGGAGGCAACAAGTGGCCAAGACCTGCATACAGCCATTGTACCTTCCAGCACTGGAACATGAACGGCAAGAGTGATTGACAGATTAAAATTCATCATCGTTAAATTCATTTCTAAACCTCGCCAAACACCCAGCGCCAGCTACTTATCGTTTCCATCATCACCAAATTTTATGTAAAACCAACAGGAATCCACCAAGATCCATTGTCAGCGACCGATTGCAGTTCCTATCAAGGCACGCGGGGTATAAATTCCCGACTGTACTCGACAGCTGCAGATATAACATCCAGCAAGCCATTTCCTTCAAAAAGTCTCCTCACCAGAGTCTTTGAGGAATACGCCCCTAGTCACCATTCATCGCTCTTATTAACCGTGTGACATCCAATTCCTCCGATGAAATCTCTCGCTTCGCTTTCTGTTTCGACGACCTTGAGCTTCTTGCCTGCGCGTGCTGTGTCGATAGTCAGGACTCCTGAGGGATCGATGACAACTATGGTTCTTCCGTCAAGGAGAAGACGGGTAATATCGGCTTGGATAATTCGTTGAGCGACGGCATTGAAGGAAAAGACGTCGCGGAAAGAAAAGACAATGGCGCATGCGTGACGGCTGCTTCCGCAACCGGGATCATCGGGGTTCAAGGGACCGAGGACTCGCGTGATTTCGCGTGTGAGGCGCTCCGATCCTGCGAAGCGAACAACACCGCGTAGACTAAAGATAAGAATTTCTTTGTTGCAGTTTGAGTGGTGGGGTTCGTTCTCGCCTGCAACGATGGTGGCGACGGACGTACGGACAGTTGCTTGGGCGATTTGGCTAACGTCCATCATGTGAAGACCCATGTCGCTCGATAACTGCTCGCATATAGCTACACCTCGTACACTGTTTCCTCGGCTATCGAGTTTGGGTGAGAAGACAGCGATACCCATTTGACCAGGCAGAGCGCCGATGATGCCACCAGCGACACCACTCTTGGCTGGGATACCGATTCTTGAGAGCCAGTCGCCTGCAGCATCGTACATACCGCATGTGCTCATGACGGAGAGAATCTGTCGGACACTGTCTTGGGGAATGATTCTGTCTCCAGATTTGGGGTGAATGCCTGCGTTGCAGAGGGTTGCCGCCATGGTGGCCAAGTCGCGGACATTAACGTTGATGGCGCATTGACGAATGTATCCTTTAACAATCTGCGCCGCATCGCCGGTGATAATTCCTGCTGCCTTGAGCATATACCCGATTCCCATGTTTCGGTCAGCTCCTCGCAACTCAGCCTCGTAAACCTCTTCGCAGACGTGCAATTGTCGGCCAGCCAATAGTGAAAGCGCGTCAAGAATACGCTTCGACCTTTGCTCCGCAGTCCAGTCGGGACCTCCGATGAGAGAATGGGCCGTGATGGCTCCGGCGTTGATCATGGGGTTCATGGGTCTGTTGCTGCCGCGTTCCAGGGATAAGCTATTGAACGCGTCGCCGGAGGGCTCCACGCCGATCTTCTCCAACACCTTATCGAGGCCTGCATCTTCGATGGCGAGCGCGTAGACAAAAGCCTTGGAGATGGACTGAATAGAGAATTCAACATCGTCGTCGCCAGCTGAGTATATTTCGCCATCTACCATAGCCAGCGCCACCGCTACTTTGGATGTGTCTGCCTTGGCCAGGGTCTCGATGTAACTGGCAGGCTTGCCACCCTCAATAGGACGTGCATTTTCCAGCACTTGGTTCAGGTAATCAGGGATAGGGGATTTCATAACTTGATCACGAAGTCAAAATTGGCGTACTTTTATTTGTCTCTATGGAAGAAAACGACAAAAAGTGCTGTGCTAGCAGGATTCTTTTGAATATTTTTCGAGGGCACAAGAAAAATGTCGTCAGCCAAGGTAACGACTAATTTTTACATAATGGCTCGTCCAATGGTGGCATTGGAATGAACTAGGCCAGTGACCCACAGTCAAGCTCTGACAGCGTCGTGTGAGACAATAGGGTAGATGATGTTGTCATTTGTCATACAATCGGCGAATAATGCTCACGGGGCCGACAAAGACTTTAGGGCTTGTGGTAGAGTAGTATTCTCTTTGATAATATTTATAATTGAGTTTAATTTAAGGAGAGATGAGTTGTTGAGTTGTTGAGTCTCGAACAAAGTAGGATGATTTGAGCGTCAATCGTTGGATACATTACGACGACCTGCGAGTTCGGACTTTATGCAACTATCAAGGTACTTACCCCGTGGGCAAACTGAACTAGAGTAAACACTATCTCTTTGTTGAACATTATTCTGGATTGCATATTCTTGAGTAGAGACCATAGATACAGCAGGACAATAGTATTGTCCTTGATAGTAAACAGCATCTTGATGTGAAACCACCATGAAACTCTTATCGATAACAACCCTCGTGTGCTGCTGATTGGTTCAGCGCGCAACTAGTCGACGCGTCTCACCGATCGGCTCCACAGACTCTAGAATTCCTCCCTTGCACGAGACGAAAAAGCACGGAACAAGACTGCATTTCTAGCGGCATTTTCGTGAGGGGTTGGTCAGTTTATTTGTGTCACAAGTTCACGCTAGAGCCATTCCACTCACCATGGAGAATTCGCTTTAACCATATCGGTAAGCTTGAGCCAGAGTCTGCTTGATCATTCAAGTCTCCGCAAGCCATGGATGAACTCCAGAGCAATGTGTGGATCCTGAATGTGAAGGTATCGAGGTCGTGAACTGTATCAATTCCCTTTCGCCCACGCGATGCCTCACAGACTGCAGTCTTTCCGTAGATATTAGACCCCTGCTCGACACGGCAGAGCGCGATCGAAAACAAGCTTTATTTTGACTCTCGATCCTTGCCAAGTCCCCTGTCAAGTGTCTCACCCGAGCGCAATCATTGGATGACGTGCGCCACCACCGCAAACACCAGAGCAGGTTATTACGATCCCAACCCCTTGGGCACTTTCTGAACTCTTTTCCACTTCATCTCTTGACATTTTCTCTAGTAACATACAGTCAAACTATCTTGAGAGGCTGTTCAATCTCCACCCTCCAACGTCCACCACAATGGCCAGCAACATCCTCCCAGGCCATAGTCATGGGCACAACGGCCATGGTCACAATGAATCAACCCCGCTTCTGCCGCACATTGCACACGAGGGCGAAAGTGGCAGAAGTGGCTTCCATCCGCGTCATTTCCTTGCTGTGCTCTGGCGAAGCTCGTGCACTGCATCGATGTGGGTGAACGTTCTGTGGCCGTTTGTCCCTGTTGCCATCATCCTTCAGTTCTTCCCTGGCATGCATCTGTGGAAGTTCGCTACTGCATACATCGCTGTGATCCCAACGGCCAACTTGTTGGGCTTTGCTGGGCAGGAGTTTGCAAGAAAAATGCCCAAGGTGGCTGGTATTCTTATTGAGACGACATTTGGATCTATCATTGAGATTATTCTGTTCATTGTTCTGCTGGAGAAGCACAAGAACCAGACTTCCGAGGATAACGGCGATGAAGGAAACCTTATTCCTATCATTCAGGCCGCTATTCTCGGCAGTATTTTGACCAACCTCCTCCTCTGCCTTGGTCTCTGCTTCTTCGTCGGCGGTCTCAAGCAAGCCAGCCAGAAATTCCATGCCATCGTGTCAGAGGTTGGTACCGGTTTGCTGTTGGTCGCCGCCTTTGGTCTTCTCATCCCCAGCGCCTTCTACTCCGCCCTCAAAGCCGAGGTGGTACCCGAATTCCCAGGCTTCAAAGTGTTGCACGAAAAGTTCACGGAGGACAAGTTGCAGGAAGATGTCGTCCGCATCAGTCAAGCAACCTCTGTTGCACTGATTGTTGCATTTTTCTTGTACATCTGGTACCAGGCGAGCAGCCAGCACAGCATCTTCGATGAGGTCATTGAGATGGATGAGCATCGGGATGCTGATCGTGAGGCCGATATGGAGAAGCCCAAGTTTACCATGACGGAGACAGTCATTGCTCTTCTCATCGCTTTGGTGTTTGTTACTGCGCTGCTTATTTTCCTTGTTGAAAAGATTGAGCATGTTGTTGAGAGTGGTGTGCCCGATCAGTTCTTGGGTCTAATTCTTTTGCCGTTCGTTGAGAAGGCGGCTGAGCATTTGACAGCTATTGATGAAGCATATGGTAAGCTACTGTCTCCAAGAGAAAAGAGATCTGCTAATAAACACAGATGGTGTCATTAATGTTGCCCTGTACCACTGCTTGGGACCTTCCATCCAGACCGCCCTCTTCAATGGCCCACTCGTGGTTCTCGTTGGTTGGGCCATTGGAAAGCCTATGGACCTCAATTTCGAGATTTTCATGATCGTCTTGCTTGTGTTGTCTATCCTGGTTGTTGGAAACTTCCTTCGCGATGGCGAGTCCAACTGGCTCGAGGGTGCTCTCCTGGTGGTAAGTAAAAACCGGGTCCCGTCCATGTTGTACGAGGCTGACAAACTAGGTTATCTACGCGATTATCGCCATTGCCTGCTGGTACTATCCCAACCCTGATGTCGCTACTTCAAACGGTATGGAAGGCTCAGAGATGGTCAATGTGACGATGAGCGTTGATACACTCCGTCAGTTACAGCAGCTCCTGAACGCGCATCTACCTCTCTAAATGCATATCGTTGAGTCATGGGTGTGACTCAGGTGAGAAGAGAAACTATTTGAAGGCGTCTAGAGTGGGCGAGGGGTACTGTGAGAGAATAGTATCAGAGAATCGGCTACTTCACTACATAGTACCGCTACGAAGTGTCTGGTAGTTGCTGCAGACTAGTCGATTGTCTGTATCCACAGTCATAACGCTATTGTTTGAGAGAAGTCATGAAAAGAATTATATACAACAATAAATAATCATCCTATATACCGTGGGCGCGATATCGTGATCAATGCTAAATCACTGTTTCTCAAAGATCAAAACCTGACTGTCGATATCTCCCTGGAATCGCAACTGAACACCAAGGTTCATAAGCGTCGATCCAGAAACGGTCTGGTTACCATCCAATACGTATTTAGCATCCGAATCCAAACCCTGCAAACGGAACCAGGGCCAAGAAAAGTTGATGGTAGCACGAGTTTGGAAGGCGAACAAAACAACCTGCTTGCCGTCCTCTGAGATGAACTGTCCAGCTGGGTATCTGGTTTCCTCAGGCAGAGCTAGGCGGTAAAAGTCTCCTTTGATGACGATTGGGTTGATCTTTTCAGATAGCTCGATAAGAGCGGGCATTTGTTCACGCTCGTCTTCAGACAAATCAGCGGGATCGAGTTCAACACCGAAGGAACCACCCATCATGGCAACGTGGGCTCGGAATTCGACCGATGTGTTACGGCTAGTGAGCTGGTTAGGGACGTGCGAAATATGAGCTCCCATTGAAGAGGGAGGATAGGCGAGGGAAGTGCCGAATTGGATGGAAATACGCTCGATGGCATCTGTGTCGTCGGAAGTCCAAATTTGTGGGAACCAGTGAAGAATACCTGGGTCGAAGCGACCACCTCCTGATGCACAACCTTCCCAAAGAACATCAGGGAAACGGGCAGTCAAAGTCTCAAGAACGTGATACAGGCCTAGCATGTACTTGTAGTTAAGAGTCTGATCGGGTGTCTCGTGGATACCACGGTTGTTATCCCACTTGACGTATGAGATGGGTGACTCGCGCAGAATCTTGGAGACAGACTCGATAACAAATTCTTGAACCTCTGGTAGAGCAAGGTTGAGTACCAACTGCCAACGTGTTTCGGTTCGAGGATAGCTTCCAGAGTGAATGGCCCAATCTGGGTGAGCGTCGTACAAGTCGGACTTGGGATTGACCATTTCAGGCTCAAACCAGATACCAAACTTGAGCTTTTCAGACGAATTGGCAACTTGATACTGCGTAACATCTTCAACAAGAGGGGTGAGCCCCTCAGGGAAGCGAGATTTGTCCGGTTGCCAATCACCAAGACCGAGTCTGTCAATAGTTCGAGCATACTTGTTACCGAACCAACCGTCATCCATGACAAAAAGCTTGATACCAAGATCAGCAGTTTCTTTTGCAATCTTGGTAATGGCAGTCTCGTTGATGTCAAACATCAAACCCTCCCAGCTGTTGAGAAGTGCAGGTCTGGTTTCTTCAGCAAATTTGCTCTTCATGAGGTGCTTCCTGTAAAGGCGATGGAACTGTCTCGACATGCCGCCTACACCCTTGCTCGAGAAGACAGACACGACTTCGGGGGTGGTAAAGGTTTGACCGGGCTTCAGAGGCCATGAAAAGTCGATAGGGTTGACGCCGAGGAGGGCACGGGTAAGACCTTGCGAGCTCTTCTCGACGTCCACGGCAAATGAACCGGTGTACACGAGTGAGAAGCCCCAGGCTTCACCTTGCGATTCAGTGGTGTCGGGCGAAACGAGAGCCAGGAAGGGGTTGTGGAGATGCGAAGAGTACCCAGTTGAACTTTGGAAGCTGCAGTTTCTGTTAGCATATTGGTTCGTTGAGATGGGCACACCACTTACCCCTGTGTTCCATAGTCAACCTTGCGACGCACTCGCATACCCTCGCGGGACCAATCTCCCCGAATCTCAATAAGATCCAAATCCTCTTGCCGAAAGTCAACACTCCAACTAGAAACCTTTTTCAGATTAATGGTCGTGTTTCCCTTGTTGGTAATATTCACACTCCTAACAATAGCATCGTACTTCGGAAAGATAGAATATGTCAAGTCCGCAGCGATAGAGCTGTAGTTGTCATACATGTGCACAACAAGACTTGAAACATCGTCGGACTCTCCAAATGTGGCGGGAAGACCAGGTAGCCCGGGTTTTCCCTGTACAAGGTCGTGAGACTTGTATCTAAAGTCTGTAACTGTAGTGCCGCTAGCTTGTTGGATCTGGAAAGCTGGGATTCGGAAGTCCCCTCTTCCATGGTCGGGGAATTCTCGTCGGACTCGACCGATGAGATTGACCCAGCCTTGAACGGGACCGACTTCTGCTGTGATGGTATCTTCCGCCACAGGACCGCCGTAGTGGTCGTTGATCAAGTCCCCTGTGGTGTTGTCGACGTGAAAACGGTATGAGACATTATCTCCATTAAGAGCGAAAGACGTCCCATCGACAACAATTGCTGCGATTGTTAGCCTGGAAGGTGATGAGGTGAAGAAACTTACGATTCGAACTCTGAGCCAGAGCGAGGGACTGGCTCAGCACCACTGCAGCCGCAGCAATGCGCTTAGAAGTAAGCATAACCATCTTGTCTGTTGTCTGCCGTGAAAGACTTAACAAAGATGAAGAAAGCAACCGTCAACCCGAGGGACACAAACTCTTAAATCATGCTCCCCCAGATCAGCAAACTTAGTTGTAAGGTTAAATGCAGGCAGCAAGTAACATCACGATATGTCGGGCCGATCATTATTTGGAGAAAACTGGGCATTCGGTGGAGGAGACAGAAATTCGGTGACCTTTGACTCCCGAGCAATACTCCTTTGAGTCAAGATCGACACTGTTCGTGCGGAGGATCAGCCCAGATTCTCCAGGTTTGGAGTTTAGCCAGTGTTGGTCATGACGTCGTTTCCAGGCGCGCGAATAAGGTGGTTCAATTGATGAGGGGAAAGGTATCGTTGCATCTCCATTACAGTGCAAACGAAATGGAGGTGCATGAGAGAATTATTGATAATATTTGATGTTCAGTCAAAGATCATGATCGAGACATTGACGTAGGCTCACAGCGGGTCAATGATCTTCCGGCGGAGGTCCCGGATGGCCATTGGCCAATGGTTCCGAGTAGGCAGTCGATGACAGCGTCTATCAATTTGAGCATTTTGTAACCTACCAAAGCTTGATCCTGGTTCAATTCAACCAACATGATCCTCAATAATGTAATCCTGCCTTTGCAGGACGAATCGGAACAATGGGATATACAAATAGACGGTGGAAAGGTATCATCCATGAAGCCGTCCACCGATGCATCGCCAAACCCTAGCATTCTGCTCCCCTCTCTCTGTCATCCCCATATTCATCTCGATAAACCATACCTCCTAACATGCAACCATTCCTCGTCAGAATCTCATCCAGATTACTCGGATCTCGTCCCAAAAACAGGCAGTTTCGCCGAAGCTCTATCCAACACAGCCGAAGCAAAGAAACGCTACACCCCAGAAGATTTGTACCTTCGAGGATCCCAACTCTTGGCCACAAGCTATACTCAAGGTGTCTCAAGTTTGAGAGCCTTCGCCGAGATTGACCATGTCACAAAGCTGCAAACTCTCAAGACAGCAGTCGATCTGAGCAGGGAATTTGAAGGGTTCGTTGATCTGCAGATTTGTGCTTTTGCACAGGATCCCATTTTTTCGACCCAGCATGGAGAAGAAAATCGAAAAATTCTGCAGGAAGCTCTGAATGACCCTTATAGCGAGATCGAAGTTCTTGGAACAACGCCGTATGTGGAAGAGAATAAAGAAATGTCCAAGAAGAACATTCGGTGGGCGATTCAGATGGCCCGAAAGTACAGTTTGCATCTGGACTTTCATATTGAGTTCAACTTGAATTATGAGGGCGATGTTATGGAATACTTCAACTACATCATCGATCAACTTGTTGAAAGCGACTGGCCTACACAATCCAACACCAAAACTGTCGTTCTCGGACACGCGACAAGATTAACACTGGCGTCCAATGAACAATTCGCGGCGCTCTCCCGGAGGATCCGAGAAACAGAATTGCCAATCTACTTTGTCGGACTGCCTACCAGCGATGTCTTCATGATGGGCAGGCCAACTTCCGACCGTGTTGAAGAACAGCCGAGACCACTTGCCCGTCAATGTGGTACTCTGAATGTACCCAAGATGATCCAAGAGTATGGACTTAATGCTTGCCTGTCTGTGAACAACGTTGGCAATGCTTTTACTCCATATGGCACAGGAGACCCTCTGGGAGTAGCAAGTTTGGGAGTTGGACTTTTTCATGCGGGTAAGATTGAGGATGCCAAACTGCTTTATGAAGCGGTCAGTACTCGGGCAGAGGAAGCAATCGGCCTTGAAGGTTATTCCTATATTGAAGAACGAAAGCCTTTACGATCTATGCTCTTGTTCAAAAACGAAGAGAATACAGAGATACAATCGCCACAAGGCAAGACGATGAAGGTCCCCGCCAGACCAAGGTTATCTACCAAGGACATTGTTTGGGACCCGCCTGAGACAAAGCTTAGGAGACTTATTCCGTAAACCGTGTATTGTTTTATCGTTCATTACATAAATTACTAGTCTAATAACTACTTTGTCTCTTACGCCTTGCACAGCGCTCCATTTGACTTCTCAACCCAATCCTCCGACCCAACACAAGTGGGACAGTAAAACAAATGCGAAGGATCATACTTGTTCTTCGCATTCAAGTGCTTGTCATACATACTTCCGTAGAATGACTTCTTGTAGTCAGGATCATTACGGTCACCCTCATTCATGTAGCCACCAGTGTTAGGAGCTAGCTTCTTAGCCGCAGCACCCTTGGTGAAAGTAACCGCGTCGTTGGCCGCCTTGCGTTCAGCGGGGGATGCAGTCTTGGAAATACTAGTGCTGGACACAATAACGTAGGAAGACTTTCTCCAAGCTGGGTGAAGACCACTGGACTTGTCGGCAGCATCCTTAAAGACTTGACCGCCTGAAACGAAGAGAATGACGTTGGTGTCGAACCCATCGGGCTTGCCGCTCATGACTTCAACGGCATCTCGGACGTTGTCATATTTCTTGACACTCTCGCGATCAATCAATCTTGAGGTGAGAACTGATGTGTCACCAGTGGGGTCATATAATCCCGACTCGGCGTCGTAGAAAGACCAGTAGTCGGAGTAAGTCGCCCAGCTCTCGTTCATGTAGAGCTTGTCCTTGTACTTGGCCAGGGCCTTGCGCACAGGAGCCCAACCAGCTTCAGCTTCCTTTCGGGTCTTTCCAATGGTCCAGAAACCATGTGTGTATCCGGAAGTAGCATTTCCGACAAACACGGTGGGAAAGTTACGGAACCAGTATCCATACCCAGCAAAGCCAGCATCGTTGAGATCGGGAAGTTGTTGCAGCAGAACAGACACAGCGTCAAGAAGATCGGCGTTCTTCTCAGTCTTTTCCAAAGGAGCAACTTGGAAATGGTGAGCAGTGACGGTTTTGACATTGGGATGGGCTTTGACAGTGCTGCTCAGGGTAATGGCGTAACCTGGACCACCACCACGCATGGCACGGAAAAGGTCGGAGTTTTCGCAGTGGTTGACGGTAATGACTTTACCATCAGCCAGCATAACTTCCGCTTCGAGGATCTGATCGGCTCCGAGACCGTAATTTCTTGTAGCTGGACCATGTCCACCTCCTGATGCCCAACCGCCGATAGCTCCAGGGGTGATGGAACCGCCGCCGACGACGATGACATTGTTGGCTCGAGCTACCTTGTAGACATCACGCCATTGATAGTTACCATCGATCTTGACAGAACTTCCCTTCCAGCCAGATTTCTTGCAGCTGTTCTTGGCCTTGAAAGTCTTCTGAAAGTTGATGCCATTCTTGAACTGATGCAGCCAAAGCTCAAGACCACCAAAGCCATCAGAGCGACCGAGCAGGTCGTGACCTGTACCAGTGACAACAAGTCTCAAGTTCTTGGACTTGGCGTACTTGAGAGTACTCTTGATCTGATCTCGCGTAGTGGCGTTAACCGCGTAAACAGGCGATGATCCAAGAGTACATGTGGTAGGCTCTTGACCAGCGTCGTAGTCAACTGGAGCACACGTGATGTTGTACGGATAAGGTCTCCCGATCGGATCCGAGGATTGAAAGTCCTGATCCGACCACATCTTGGTCACATACGCGCATTGCTCCAAGTCCTCGGCAGGACCAGGGTAACACGACTGAGCGATAGGCTCGGTCTTAATAAGATGACCATCAACCTGCTTATCGAAAGCCTTCCAATCTGAAACGGAAGGCCAGCATTTCTGCCCGGGTATCTAGAACCGAGTTAGAAGGGTCAAACGTGAAAAGTGACACATTAAAGTGAAAAGTAACGATCAAGATGAGAAAACTTCAAACATACGCATTTACAGGAGGAGTCGCGCTTTGACGATTCCTTGGCCAGACTCCCGGCAGGGAGAAGTGCGAGAAAAGGGAAAAGCGTGCCGAGGTGCATCTTGTCAAGCGACGAATGAAGTTGCGTAGTTGCTTCTGCCGCGAGAAAAAGAAAAGAAGAAGTACGTTTTGGATAGAGAGGGATGCAGCTAAGTGGGTGGCCTCTTGATATTTTAATCTATACGAGTAACCTAACATTTCTCGTGGGGGCGACATTGTGCAACCAAGACGGAATCCGAGCATAAGAACTAAACTCGATCTTGCAGTAGCTAGAGACATTGAGGCAGGTCATCAATGCATCGGGAATCTCATCTCATCTCATGTTGGTGGCAGAAAATGCAGAGACCTTGTTCACCGGAAATCGCTAGACAGGGAATTCATCTTTTCACTCCTGCAAGACATGGGTATTTGCCCCTGCGTCAACGGTCAGAGACTCCATATCAGATGTAACCTTGGGTCTCTTCTCTACAAATTAAAAACGTCGCCGGTTCATGAGGAATGTGACATGTTATTTAAAAGTTTTTGTTTGCTTCATAATCAGGCCATGATCTAAAGACAAGCAGTTGTTTGCCTTGTAAGATCGAGTTGGTGATGGTTGTTGGTTCTATTGTCGACCTGATCCGGATAGCGCCATCGCCTTTGTCGACAGCTGACCTGAAGATCAGCCGCAGCCTTTTTACCTCCGAAGAGTTGTTTGCTTCGATCAAAGGTATCAATTGATACTTGTGCATTTGAACTTTGTAATTGACCTCAATTTAACGTGAAACATGGTGTCGTCCGGTTATCTACGCCAAGAAATATCCCGACATGCTACAGACGGCAGGCAAGACTAGCCATCTTGATGATACAATAGAGTCCAGATCGTCACTATCCTTTCGGCCCGGAGCTAGACTTCCCGACATGGACAAAGACCCGCCGGGGAACAAAGTTAGCTCTTACATCCATTAAATCCTTCACAGCAAAAATATGAGCTGTATTGTACCTCTAGTCTAACGGCTGCTTGACCAATCCAAAATTGATAAGATCTGCAGTGGCACATGCTGTGTTCTCATTCGTGGATAACCCTGTCACAAGTCTGGAAAAAGCAAAAACGACGCCATGTAACGACTCCCTCAGTTGTCACTTTTGTTTGCCCCAGTCTCTTTGTTTGCGTGCTAGCATTGGTTTGCCTCTTGTCTGCAGTTATTAATCTTGACCCTCTCAGAGCTGAAAACTGATTTCTTCTCTGCATGTACGGATATGCTTGGTAGCATCCGCGGCCCCATGTAATGTTTCTCCTATTGTTGGACGTCAATAGAAATTGCATCACTGTAGATATCAGCCACTGAGCTGTCCAAAGTGAAAACTGACCAATTGCCACTCATGCTGTCCTCGTTTCTTTGTCTGTTGTTCCATCTTGCGATTGGTGCTGTACTCGAAGTTTCGCACTGACGCTTTGCTTTTCACAATGGAGCCTTCCTTTTCTTTTCATAACCGCTGATATGATTTATCTTGCATATGTCTGCTGTTATATGAAGCCTGGGTGCTCCCAGCGCTGCATGATTCAAAGCCATCTCGCCAGGTTCCCCAGGTTCACGTCTCACCGCCAATATGTCTGCACCACAACCAGACCCCAATGCTCCGCTGTTTGGAGCAGCCAAAAACGTTGATCGATATGGGCTTGTCGTTATCATCTGGGTATGCTTCGCCATCGCTACCTTCTTTGTGTCACTACGTCTTTTCGTCCGATGGCATCAGAACCGTCGCTTCTTGGCGGATGATTGCTGGATCATCTGGGCTTGGCTCTGTGCCTTGACCATGGCTATCCTACAAACGGAGCAGATGCATGCTCTGTGGTACATGACACACCTTCAAGCCGGCCGCATAGCGTTCGATCCGGAAGAGATGGTGAAGCAGCGGTACGAGTTGACCAAATGGCAGTTTCCCATCATCAAGATGTTTTGGGTTATTCTTTGGTCTGTCAAAGCCAGTTTCTTGGCCATCTTTTATCGTCTTGTCAAACCTTTTACTGTAATTCGACGACTGTGGTATTTCGTTTGTTTCTTTACTGCCTCGGCCCTCATTGTCTGCGTTGTTTGCAGCGCACTTACATGCGATCCTCCGTCCGATTACTTCCATGGTAAATACTATCGGCCCAACACCACTATATCTATCGTGACCATTGCTAATATCTGTTGGTAGGCACCTGCGACTCCGATAAAGAAAACTGGCGACAGACCTTCAATATCATCTTCTCCACCACCGTCGACATCTCCAGCGATCTCATGATTATGGCCCTCCCGATCGCTGTCCTGCCGTCCCTCCAACTCGACAGAAAGAAGAAGATCGGACTTGGTGTCGTCTTCTCTCTAGGTGTCATCATCATCACCGTCGCTATCATCCGCATGTCTCAAGTCATCGTCAAAAAACAAGTTGACCTTGTGGGCCTCGCAATCTGGGGTGCCGTCGAAACCGCCACTGCCCTCGTTGTTGGGTGTCTGCCAGCCCTCAAAGGCCTACTGTCGCGAAGCATCAAAAAGTACAAGACCTCTCGAAGTGGACGATCCGATCCTACAGATTACAGTACCTCTGCAAATCGACGGGGCGTTGGCTCATCCTTGACACCGAAGGATATTACCGGGTCGGACTGTATACCATTGGATGATGTTGATAGGGTTGAACATCTTGATGGAGGGATCTGTGTGCATAAGACGTTTGATCTTGCGACCGAGAGGGATGATACTTCTTCACGGGGTGAGGATGAAGAGACGGCTATTATTCGGGGGCCCAAGAGGTAGTGTCCCGATTGGACGATAATGTGTAGCATAGACTTTATACCCTTGTTTTCTTTGTATTCATCTGTTCAATTGATACTATTGAAGTACACCTTTGTAGTGTGATTGACTACTCAAACTCCCTCCACTGTCTCACAACCTCGTACAGGCTATCATTATGACCAACATTTCCTGGGAAGACAACATAGTTCAAGCCCGGCCATTTAGACTCCGGCTCATCGCATCGCCACATCGGAACACCAGGGGCAGCCTGGCCCACGATGAGAGCCCTCTTCATTCTCAATCCCTTAGTCGCCATATCAGACGACGTGATACCTCCCTTGGCAATAATGTATCTTGGCTTCTGCTCCAAATTCTGGAGGAAAGAGACCAGCGCCTTGGCTATTGTTGATCCAATGTCCAAGCTCTCCACCTCATCCTTTCCAACAATAAGTTCTCGGCTTGTCATAACCAACACATCGTGACCATTCTTGATCTTCTCAGATGCCAGTTCAATGGCGTTTGCGACGTCTTTCTTAGCTGAATCATCGGACTTGAGTAGCTCCTTGACGTTAAGCGTTATCGTCGTCAATTTGTCGCCGGACTTGGTGACCAAAGAGTCCAGCTGCGCGGTGGTCTTGGGGACGTATGATCCTGCAATGATCAGACCACCGACGTCCTTGGATAGACCCAACTGAGACGCCGACAGAGGAGGTATGGACGAAATCCCGAGGCGTGATGAAACAAAAGCAGCACCTGTGCGGTATAAGAACTTCTTTCCCTGTTGAGAAGCCTGCAATAGTGCTGCGATGACTACATCCATATCCTCATCGGCTGCGGCGTTAATAACCAACACAACAGGTGTCTTGTCTCGTTTGGGCAGCTGCATAATCTTCTTGAAGACAGCATCTGGTCCACCAACCCGAATAGTCTCGAGGTCAATGGAGTCGATATTGCTCTGTGGAATTTGGCCTTTGGACTTTTCCACCACGTAATCCCGCAGATTGGAGCTCTTGTAGCCGAATGTAGCATCCTTGGCAAATGGTGTGTCCGCAGCTGGGATAAGATGATCCCCTTCATGGACGTAGTGAATATCGTTCATGGTGTACCGTCCGCCCTGAAGAAAGAAGGGACATAAGATCCAGGCGTCTGAAGGTCCGTTGACATGTTCCACGGCTTCGGGCTCAAGAGGGAAATGGCCTCTGAGGATAGAATCTCCACGGAGCACGATTTCATATGGAAGTCCGACCTGTTGAGAGGCTGTTTTAAGGTTGGTGCATATTTCGATCATGAGATCACGTGCTTGAGGGGGATGGAGAGCGCGAGAGTTTGTGAGAATGAAGAAGCCATTGCCGGTTCCAACTTGTTTGAAGGCTGAGACGATGGTTGGGACATCCCACACGGTTAGAATCGTGATATCGTGACAAGTTTGGGTGCCAGTTGGGTCATCATCAAGGATGACTAGCACAGGAGCTGGTGATGATTTATCCTGGATGGTTGTCTTGGTTTGGGTGCGGAGTTGCTTGTGGGAAGTGGGCACTGGAGGCAACGCTGAGAGAGCCTCACTCAAGTTGATAACGCCGTCTTGTGCCATGTTGCCTGATGAATTGAATTGACTTGTTTAACGTGTGTAAGACCACTGGCTATAACAGCATGGGTTGATGTTTATAGCAAGCGATGAAGCTGTCTTCCGATGCTCCAGTTTAGGGTAACCGCTTCTTGACGGGGTTGTTAGCCGACACCCTTAGCCGCCCCGAGTCCATCGGTCTTCGCGCCTATTGGTTGGATTGAAGCAGCAATTCCGACACTGAATGGCCGTTTCTCGGACTTCCAGCGTCGATGCTGTTGAGAATATGAGGTTATCGTGAGCAGGCCTTCGCATGCAATCATCAATATCACAAAGATGAGAGGTTACTTGCGTTGTTAACAGCATTTCACGCGATCAAGTTCCCTCGACCATGAGCAACGCGTGTCAGGATTAGAGGCCTAGTTGGAGTATTTTAGCGAGTGTGCCTGCCGGGGGAACACACACACACCTAGAGGAGAATCAGCCAGACATTGAAGTACCAACAACCATCAGAACACCTCGACTGTTCTTCAACCAACTTCACGTAGACATCACCAATTCATCTCACAACAGAAATGAAGCATCGAGACTCTCTTTCACATGTAAAACCGTTATGAACCCCACAGCCAAGCAGAGTAATCATCTGCAAAGAGACTGACTCGCGATGAGGGAACGCCCGGACTAATATGGACCCCGTGCCACCTCCGCATTTCTCCAGCCATCGATCTTTGCCTTGTCCGTCTTAGCGAATGCGCGCTGACTAAATTCCCCGCGTCGTTGGTTTGCGCAACTTGAACATGCAATTTCTGACGATCCATACAGGAGAGCGTGATAACAAACCAGCATGTCCAAACGGAACGGAAGCGTAGCTGTATCAGAGTCGGATAGGAATGAGGTATAAATGAACACCAGTAAGATGAGGTATAGCAAGGACTAACAGAAGCAGCATCCTAAGCGGGTTGCGATAGCTTCAAATGCCGATCAACCTGTTGCTCATATCTCGAGACACATCAGGGCGTGCACGACATGTCGCAAACACAAGGTAATTTTATCGAATGACTCTACTACGCGACAATTCTAACGCGCTCAGATCAAATGCTACATGGATGATGCCGGGCCTCCATGTCGAAGATGTAAAGAAAAGAAGCTCAGCAACTGCACAGTCAGTAAGAACCTGCAGACAATCATCGACGAGAAGACAGAGTAAGCACGGCCATTTCTGTAACTACCATCGCGCTCACGGATCTAGACTCTCTGAAGCCATGCTCTCGGATCTCGATCAGATGTACACAGCAGTAAAGGAAATGAGAAGTATAATGGGTCTACCGGAACTTCCACCCTTACAAGTCGCGCGTCTGAACAAAAGAAAAGACACACCAGGAACACAGGTATTGGAAAATGGTACAAGCCAATTAGTCGAGGATAACTACGGCCCTTCATGCGACAACTCACCAAAACTCACACCGGAAGACGATCGATTACCACATGCGCCTATTCACTCTCTGTACACCCTGACTCGAATGAGGGCTCTACGATCACCTGGAAGTGGAAATGAAAACTCGGGCGCGGTTATCAACGACTTTATCTCCCAAGGAGCAATTACTCTATCCGATGCCGAACGGCTCTTCGCTGTTTACAAAGATCGACTTGACGGGTTTATCTACTCTATAGGATGTCCTTACAAAACCCTCGATCAACTTCGCCGCAAGTCCTCAATCTTATGCGCCGCGACTCTTACCATCGCAGCTCTTCACGACCCAGCAGCAGATAAAGTCTACGGCGTGTGTAACGCGGAACTCCGTCGCTTGACCGAAAAGTCGATGCTTCAACGTCAAGGCGATAGGGACTACTTCCGAGCCCTCGCCATAGCATCGTACTGGCTGAGCGACCTATCTTGGACATTGTCGGGACACGCAATCCGTCGCGCAGCAGAATGCAACATTCACAACAGCTACAGTCTGGCGATTAGAGACCAATCCGAAGAGGCTATGGACTCTGCGCGAATTTGGTCCATTCTGTACATTTGTGACCAACACCTTGCTATTCTGTACGATAGGCCGGCGATCATACAGGATGACTGGCTTACGCAAGACTGGGAGGGTATCTTAAACTGTCCTTTGGCTACAGATCAAGACGAGAGACTTATGAGTCAGGTTGAACTTATGGGAATCTTGAGGAATATTCGACGGTTGTTTGGTCCTGACAAAGGTGAAGAAGTACCGAGGCTGTATCTGAGCCAAATAGGACACTATCATCGGCAGCTGGATCAGTGGATTGCGAAATGGACTGCTCGACTACCAGGTATGTCATCATCCAGCATATGAGCTGAGCTCAACTAACAGATTACAGAGGGACACCCCGGAATAGGAGCCTTCCCTCGCAAAGGCGCGCTCTTCCACTTTCATCTCGCTCAACTTTATCTCTACTCTCATGTCTTCCGAGGACAATCAAACACGATACCCGGTCACTTCCTCGACACAGCCTCAATGGCAGTGACTTCGGCATCAGCTATCATCGACATTCTCCTCACCGATCCAGACCTCTCAACAAGTATTGTCGGAATCCCATCATATCTCCTCTCCATGACAGCATTCGCAGCCATGTTTTTAGCCAAGGTGTCTCATAAATACGGTCAAGACTTCTTTAGACGTGAACAAGCTCTTGATCAGATCACACGCTTAATTCGTCACTTCCGATCATTATCAATGGGGAAGTGGCATCT
Source organism: Fusarium tanahbumbuense (assembly GCA_012977735.1). NCBI lineage: Eukaryota > Fungi > Ascomycota > Sordariomycetes > Hypocreales > Nectriaceae > Fusarium > Fusarium tanahbumbuense. The sequence continues at coordinate 38,637 of JAALXH010000474.1, read as the reverse complement.
AGCTAATCTCATGATTCGAGGTCTTGAAACTGTAACGAGTTTACTTACTCCCCAAGGAACTGATAAAGTTCCACCACAGAATGCAGTCCCAGTGTTGCCTGAGAATGCGAACGGCAATGGAATGGACATTTATGGCAATGGGAGTGATATTTTCTCCGCTATGGATGGTACTACGATGGCGACCTGGGATACGCATTTTGGTCTATCGCCAATATTTGGGTTTGATCCATCTCTTCTTGACGTCGACGGATACATGCAGTCAATGGCCATTTTTCCGAACCCAGAGTGAAATTGGATTATTGGTATTCATCTGTACTTCAACAGTTCTAATTCTATTTTACATGCCACCTTGAACACCTCTTGCTTTATATGCGCTCTCAAGATACTCCAACTCTTCAGGAGTAAACCTGATCTTCAGAGCATCAACAGCCTCAACAACTCTCTTTTCAGAGTTCAAACCCAAAATCGGCCAGCATCCCTTCTGCAACACCCAAGCCGTGGAAACAAGTGCCATGCTAACTCCCTTGTCCTTGGCAACCTTCTCCACACGATTCACGATATCCAGATTGGCATCCGCAAACCATGTATCGGTCTTCTTGTCGTTCTGACTACGTATTGATTTGTTCTCCTCTGTGGTAGACAAAGGCTTGGCAAGGAGACCTCGAGCAATGGGACTCCAAGGGATGACACCGACTCCTGTGGCTTCGCAGAAGGGGATCATCTCGCGCTCTTCTTCCCGGTAGAGGAGGTTGTAGAAGGGTTGCATGGAGGTGAACTTGGTCCAGCCCTTGGACTCGGCGATGTATTGCATGCGAGCGAATTCCCAGGTGTACATTGATGAGGCACCGATGTAACGGACCTTGCCGGATTGAACAACTTCGTGGAGAGCGCGCATGATCTCCTCGGGTGGTGTTTCACGATCAAGACGGTGAATTTGGAGGACATCTAGAGAAGTTAGAATTGTTGTAGTTGAGCAGAAGGAGATACATACCAATGTAATCAGTTCCAAGTCTTTCCAAGCACTTATCAACAGCATGGAAGATATGCTTCCTGCTCAAACCCATCTGGTTCACAAGAGCACCATCGTTGACACTGGGAGGCCTTGTGCCATCATCCATAACAGGGTTGTAAATCTTTGACAGAATAACAACCTTTTGTCGAGGAATGTTGAACTTCTTGAGAGCCTTGCCAATAATGACTTCTGATTCTCCGTTGGAATAAGTGTCGGCAGTATCCCAAGTGTTGATGCCGTTATCATAAGCGGCCTTGAGAAGCTTCAGACCATCCTCTTCGTCTAGAACCCAAGGTGAGCCTTGCCATTTGCTTGAACCAAAGGACATGCAGCCCAAGATGATCTTGGAGATCTTGAGGCCTGTGTTGCCGAGTCTGAAATGTTAGAAGAGTCTCTCAGGTAGGGTGATTGGTATCTTACCTGACATATTCCATTTTTTCCATTTTGAGGTATTGTGTGAAACTTGTTTACTAAGTTAAACCTCGAACAATTGAAGCCAAAGGATTGATATTAATATTTCTTTAGCCATCTTGATGTCCCCGCCCCCGCTGATATCACCGAGTATCTCCTCTTCCCCGCATTCATTCAAGCTGGTTCTCCGTGCCATTGCGGCATCGGCCATCCTCCCAATTGGTCAATGCCCCATTTAAAGTGGAATTTCTCATCGGAGCCATTTCCGCCGAAATCGTGGGGAAAGGATTGCTTGGCGGTGATGTTTTAAACACCAAAGACCAGCTACCGTGGAGTCTATCAGTGAATCATACAGCAATCATCATGGCACCAAATCTTCAAACTATTTCCCTACCTTCAGCGACAGTTCAGTCGCACGCCTCAAACCTACTACAACTCCCAGACAAGACTGTGCTATGTACATGGTTTGGTGGTTCCCAAGAAGGTCTTCCAGACATCTGCATCTGGCTGTCTCGTCTGGAGCCGGGAGCTTCATCTTGGTCCCAACCACAAAAGATCTCCTCTGATGAGAACAGGAGTTGTCAAAACCCTGTTTTGTTCAGATCGCCGCAAAATGGGGAGCTGTGGCTGTTGCACACTTCTCAAGATGCGGGCAACCAGGATGGAGCGTATATCCTGAAGCGTACTTCATCGGACGAGGGCCGCACTTGGTCCGAAGCCAGTCGCCTACTCAAGGATGTGACGGGTATCTTCATCAGACAGCCCATTGTTGTCAATGATGAGGGCACCTGGATCCTGCCAGTCTTTTACTGTCGCACCGAACCTGGTCACCGATGGATCGGCAGTGATGACATCTCTGGTGTCTTTTATTCGCAAGACAATGGTGCGACATGGAAGGAGAATCAAGCCCCAGATAGCGTTGGATCTGTCCACATGAACATCCTCCCTCCAACACCTGGTCAGTCAAACTGGGTTGCATTTTACCGCAGTCGATGGGCAGACAACGTCTACCGCTCTACGTCCACCAACGGAATAGACTGGGAAGAGCCAAAAACCACATCCCTACCCAACCCCAACAGCGGAATTTGCGCCGCACGTCTCTCCTCGGGCAATGTAGCCCTAGTATTCAACAGATCCTGTGCATCAGCAGATACCCTCAAGCGTCAAGGTCTCTACGACGACATCACACCTGAGGATGACAAGCGACCTAACCAGGTTACCAAGACTGGCAAGGACGCTATTTGGGGGACACCGAGAAAGACCTTGACGCTTGCGATCTCGCAGGATGAGGGTCTGACTTGGAAGGAGCGTGTGCTCGAGGATGGTGATGGTTTCTGTGGAACGAATAGTTCTTCGGGACAAGAGAATAGGGAGTTGAGTTATCCTAGTATTTATGTAGAGAAGGGTAGCGAGGGAGATGTAGCACACGTGGCGTATACTTGGCACCGACAGCATATCAAGTACGTTAGGATAGATGATGCTGAGGAATGGGTTAAGCAGGGTTAGAGGTATTAGTAGTGTACAAAAGAAATGTTCCAATTTGTTGAACCATATCTATTGCATCATTGCATTCATTTCTTAACAGCAATTGGTGATAGCTAAATCGAGTCTTAACTTTGTGCATTATATCTACACACACAGGTTTGAGTTTAGGTGTCTACTTTCTAGGCATGACATCCAGTGGTAATTCTAATTGGAGTTTCGCCTCTCAAGACCATTTGCCTTGTATCATTATTTAAGAAGCACAATTTGCAACAATCCGCCTTTAACAATAGCCAGTCAGTATTGTTCTATCTCGTCGAACTGATACTGCAATACCCTACACTACTTCGGAGTCTTGTCTTTGCTATTCTGTTGTGCTCGGTGTAATGGCCGGAGTCATACCCACAATGGATACATTGGCCAATAGGCACAATTACCGCTGTGCGCCAACCGGCCGACGACGCCTGTGGAGGAGCCCCAAAAAACGACCGACAGTAGATGCGTAGTGCTTCCGACGCTATCGGCTCCGCTGTAAGCTCAACACCAACCGTTCCAGTAATTGGCATAAAAGTGAGACCTGTGAACGGCTTCCGATATCACAAAAAGAATAAGCCATTCACATCATTTACAATTGTCCAAGTTCATATTAACCTTTGTATTATCAAGTTAATTATCAATCATTCACAATGACACAAACAAAAGACAACATCCTCATCACTGGAGGTGGTGGCTTCATCGGCCAAGAACTCATAACCGCCCTCCTCACACAAACCCCCAACGCCAACTTCACCCTTAGCGACATAATTACTCCCGCCATCCCCAAAGGCGCAGAATCACGAGTCACTTCTTTGAAAGCAGACCTTACAAACCCCTCATCAGTCAAATCCCTCCTCTCCAATCGCTTCACCCACGTCTACATCTTGCATGGCCTAATGTCCGGTGGCGCAGAAGCCAACCTCGACTTGGGCCTGAAGATCAATGTGGACTCCGTGCGCACAATCCTCGATGTCTTGAGAGTTGAGCATCCCGGCACAAAGGTCATCTTTGCCAGCTCCTGTGCCATCTATGGCAAGACGGACGTTGTTACTGAGTTTGGAACTTTGCCTCAACCGAAGAGTTCTTATGGAATTCAGAAGCTGATGGTTGAGCTCTTGATCAATGATTATTCTCGACGAGGCCACTTGGACGGCAGGATCGTTAGACTGCCCACTGTTATCGTTAGACCGGGCGCACCCTCTGCTGCTGCATCAAGCTTTGCATCAGGGATTGTTCGCGAGTCACTACAAGGTGTGAAGAATATTCTTCCTGTAAGCAGGGACCTGGAACTCTGGGTCTGTAGCCCTGCAACGGTTATCAAGAACCTGATTAAGATCAAGGATGTTCCTGGTGAGCAGTTCGGATCGTCAAGGATTGTTAACCTGCCTGGTATTACTGTCACAGTACAAGAGATCCTTGACGCGTTGAAGGAAGTTGGTGGGGAGGAAGCGCTGGCACAGATCGAGGAGAAGAATGATCCTGCTATCGAGGCAATTGTAGCTAGTTGGCCAGCTAGATTTGATGTGTCACGAGGTTATAGCTTGGGTCTAGATGCTGACGGGACGGTGCTAAATGCTGTTAAGGCTTTCAAGGCGAAGATCAGCCAAGCTTAGTTTGTAGTTTTTATAAAATTTGAGAGTAGCGCGTTTGCATTGGTACCTATCTTTGACCGGTCCACTGTGCTCGTGTCCCATCCTAGCGCTGGTTTGTAGTAGCCATCCACGACCGTAAGCTGCCAGTATTACTATTGGAGCGTGGAGATATGTGGTCTCAACGGTGACACATATCGACATAACAGATGGATTTGTAGCACACAAGACTTCAGTACAAGATACTCAGATGTTACAAAGCTAAGTCGATGTGGTATAGATGAGTCATGTTTATTATTGAAGAATGAATGAATCTATCGCTTTAAACTCCTATATAACGTTCTCTTACAGCTTAGACAGCAAACGCCCTCTCAATTCGCCCAAATCATCGCGCACCACCAAATGATCCACATCTAGCGAGTTCACCAACCTTGGACTAGCTTCACTAAGTGAAGTGATTCCACATAGACGCATGGAAGTCTCAAGCTCATCTTTAAGGACTAGTAGTCGTTAGAGAATTACCCAGAAATGAAGGACATAAGTACTTACTGTGACAAAGATGCTCAGCACCGTCTTGGCCGTGGACAAGAGAGTACAGGAAGGGACGTCCAATTCCGACTGCTGTGGCTCCGAGACAGATGGCTTTGAGGATATCAGAGCCTCGCTCGAAACCGCCGTCGATGTAAACTTCGAGCTTGTCGAAGATCCATGGGCAGTTCTTTCTTAGCTCCAGCAGAACCAAGATACTTGCTTGTGCGCTAAAGAGACGTTAGCCGGGTAATACAGGACGTGTAGGATAGGATGACTTACCCATCAAGTGATCGGCCACCGTGATTACTCAAGAGAACACCCTCAACACCGTACTCGGCAGCTTTGACGACATCTTCCGCGGTTTGAACACCTTTCAAAACAATCGGCAAACCACCACTGGCCTCACGAATCCAACCCAAGTCATCCCAGCTCAGCGCCTTGTCGATATACTGGGCCATAAGCCGCCCAAAGCCACTTCCCTTCTTGTCCTTACTGCTTTCGCCACCACTGATAGCTGACTTGACAGTTTGTTCTTGTGCAGCTCTCTCGTCTGCTTCTCGCTTGCCAGGAACTGGCGCGTCGACTGTCACGAAAATGGCCTTGACGCCAAGCCCACTGACTGTCTTCAATAGCTCCACTGTCTTTTCGTGGTCGGAATTGACATAGAGCTGGAAGAAGAACGGCTGTGGAGAGGGTGCGGCATTGACGATGGACTTTAATGAGAAGGAAGCGTTGCTGGAGATGCATTGGATGATACCCTCATTAGCGGCGGCACGACTAAGAGCTAGCTCTCCATCAGGATGCGCAAGTCGGGCCATAGCAGCTGGAGAGATGAAGAACGGTGCTTGGCTATTGAGACCAATGATATTGGTCTTGAAGTCAATATTGGTGACGTTCCTCAAAATCCTTGGTCTGATCATGAGTCTTCGAACCAATTCCTTGTTCTTGCCATGTGTAATAAGGTCTGTCGCTGCAGACGAGTAGAACGCCCATGTCTTGGCGGAAAGCGCATCTCGAGCTGCATCTTCAAAATCTCTGGCGCTAAGAATTGCGTCAAGAGGAGGGATTGTTTTTGTCTTTTGTGGTGTTGGGAATTCGTTCGTTTGTGTTGGTGATGTTGGTGGCGGTACAGGATCAGCTTCGACGGTCTTAAACTCTGGCTCGGCAGGTTGCGACGAAGGCTCGAGGAACCCAATTAATTTGTCGCTGGGAAGATCTTCGATGATATCGGGCGCGTGAACATCGTTGTAGATATCTGTGGCATCAGAGCCAGCCGAGTTCAAGAGAACTGTCCATCATGGTTAGTCTTCAAACGTCTCTCGAATCATGGATACTCACCATCTGGGCCACCAGGGTGCTGATTAATAAAATGTGTTATATCCCAAACCTTGGAGTGAATGGCAATCCAGCAATCCTCTGCTGTGTTGTGCTGCCTCACCTCTTCCAACGAGACTGTTCTGGGTTCAATTGAAGTTTCCATGGTAGTTGATTACACAATGCTGTTCGGTCAATGTTCGAAGCAACAAAACAAAACAAAATACACAAAAGAATAGATAGAGCTAAACCGAGGTCCAAAATAGCTAATCTCGGACATTGAATTAAACCCCAGATTCCAATTCCATAGGTCGTTTTGCCTTCCGGGGCCACCGGGTCTCGACCTGGAGTCACGGACAAGTTTCCTATTGGTCAAGACCCGCCGATCGGAGATATCGCCGGGTTTCCGGCCGCCTCACGAAGTCGGAGATGGAGCGGGGATCAACTATCACTATCACAGCATAAAACAACACCATTAGTCTACTATCTTAGTATCATCATACTATTCAAAGCATCAAGTCACAATGGAACGCAGCACAATTCAAGCCAAGTCCAACCCCCTCCCTCGGGGAGTCTACACTCCTGTCGTCACTCTCTACAAGGCAGACGACCCCAGTCAGCAAGTAGACCATGAAGCCATGAAAACACAGTGTCAAGCCCTCATCAAGGCTGGCATGCATGGTCTCGTCTACCTGGGAACCAATGGCGAGCTAGTCCTTCTTTCACGGGAAGAGCGCAAGGCCATCATCAAAACGGCTGCTCAGGCTGCAGCTGCAGTTGGTGGGAAAGACTACCCCATCGTGGCAGGCATTTCAGCACAGTCCACTCAAGAGTCAATCCAGAACGCCAAAGATGCAGCTGAGGCGGGCGCTGGGTTCGGTCTGCTTCTGCCTCCCAGTTACTGGGCCAAGGCACTACCTAGTTCCGCAATTGTCGCCTACTTCAAAGAGGTGGCGGCGGCTTCACCGATCCCTATCGTTATCTACAACTTCCCTGCAGTCACATCAGGCATTGATCTGGACTCTGATCAACTAGCCACCCTCGCCGCTGAGCCCAATATCGTAGCGGTCAAGCTCACGTGCGGAAACGTCGGCAAGGTCACTAGATTAACAGCGCTCTTCTCCCATGAGCAGTTTGGCGTTTACGGAGGAAGCAGCGATTATCTTCTACCCACTCTCGCTGGTGGCGGAAGTGGTTGTGTGACGGGCATGGGCAACATCTTCCCCGCCAGTACAGCAGGAGTGTACGATCTATGGAAGGCCGGACAGAATGACGAGGCGTATAAGCTTCAGGGTCTGGTGGCACATGCTGAGTGGGCCTGTAAGAAGGGTATCTCCAACACAAAATATGGAGCGTGGTACTTCTTTGGTAGAGATATTGGTGTGGATAGTGAGAGCTCGTGGCAGATGAGAAGACCGTACCAGGGTTTGGATGATAAGGCTAAGGAGTGGACTGTTAAGACACTTGGTGTCCTTGCTGAAACTGAGAAGCAGAGAAGTAAGAAATAGATTAACTAGAAATATTCACAAGCTATTGGTTAACTCCATTCATTAATTTGAGTCTTGTTGCCCTAAACCCCGTTGTCTTGGCCATCGCATAATCGAGTAGACCGCGTTGTGGCCCGGGATACGAGTTGTGTTCACGGATCACATTACCGTAAGAGCAACTTCAATTCATCGAACCATAACATGCATGTGCAACTATGTGAATAGTGCAAATCGGGCATATCGCCGTCAATTCATGATGCTATCCCTATGCATCTCATGAACGGTTCCAGGGAATATCAGCGATGCGATTGAATGATTAACGATGCACATCTCGGTCATCCCTCCTACTGGTCGAAATCAGCATGACTCGAGGCCCCAGACCTAGACTCCAAACCTTCGTCTAGTGCAAAACAAGCTTCCCTGGTCCAGGAGGATCTTTCCCCAGATTCGTTACCCCATACCCCGCATTGCATTCACCGGGCGGCTCTACATAAAATAAAGATCTTTCTACCCCAGATCTTCTCATCTCATTCAATCCAGGGATCTGATTCCAATCAAGTCTTTGAATCCAAGTCAACCCCAAGATTGTTCCAATGGCTCCTCACAGCAACTCGCTCTCGGATGAGAAGGATGTTGAGGCTAAGGCTTCTCATCTTGACACGGTTACCAACAATGGTATTTCGGCTGAAGATCTCGAATTTGTGGCCAATTTCCCCGAGGAGAAGAAGAAGAAGGTCTTGGCAAAGATTGATGTATGTGCGATTGCTGATCTCTCAAAGTTTGTACTGACTCTTGCAGTGGCGACTCATGCCTATGCTGGCTATTCTCTACCTCGTCACATACATTGACAAAGCGAATATCGGAAATGCAAAGATTGAGGGGATGTTGCCTGATCTCAAGATGAACGGGGAACAATACAACATTGCTCTTTCCATTTACTTTATCCCTTGTAGGTTGACTCTTCAATCCTACAGAGCATACACTAACATGAGTAGACATTCTCGCCGAGGTTCCCAGCAACATGGTTCTCAACAAATTCGCCAAGCCTTCTCAGTACATGGCTACAATCATGTTCATCTGGGGTATCGTCGTTGTCTGCACTGGTTTGATCCACAACTTCGGTCAACTCTGCGCTATCCGAATTCTTCTCGGTCTTTTCGAGTAAGCATCATAGTTTCTCCGTCATCACTCCCTGCTAACTGATTCTGTAGGGCCGGCTTCTTCCCCGGTGCTATCCTTATCATCTCGAAATGGTACCTCCCCCACGAGACCCAAACCCGAGTCGCCCTCCTCTACACATCCGCAGCCACAGGCGGCGCCTTCTCAGGCCTCTTCGCCTACGCGATCGCCAAGATGGACGGTGTCGGTGGTCAGTCCGGTTGGAGATGGATCTTTTTCATCGAAGGAATCTTCACCATCGTCATGTCCTTCGTCACATGGTTCCTCCTCATCGACTCGCCCACTCTCTCATACTGGCTCACCGACGAAGAGAAGCGATACCTCACCCTCCGCCAGGCTTCACGACGAGTTACCAACTCTGGAGAATACCGTGAGAAGACTTTCGATAAAGGTGCTCTGTTTGCTGTCCTCAAGGACTGGAAGGTTTACCTCCTTACCATCATGTCTTGGTCCAACGCCGCGCCCAACTACGGTCTCAAGTTCTCTATGCCTTCTATCACCAAGGGTATGGGTTTCTCGTCTAGCAACGCTCAGCTCATGACTATCCCTCCTTATATGTGCGGAGCTATTTCTTCCTACCTTATCGCTCGAACTGCCGATCGCTGCAAGTGGAGAATGCCCTTCATCATCGGACCTCAACTCTGTATCATTGTCGCGTTCTCAATCTTGATGACCAAGGCCGAATTTATCACTGAAAACCTTGGAGTCTGTTACTTTGCAGTCTGTCTCGCCTGCTCAGGCATGTACCCCATTCTTCCTGGTGTCAGCGCCTGGAACATCGACAATACCCTCAACCCCACGAAGCGAGCCATCAGCATCGGATACCTGACCTGTGCCGGTACAATCGGTGGTATTTACGGAAGTTACATCTACATTGAGAGCGAGAAGCCCAAGTACACCACTGGATACGGAGCGTCTCTGGGCTTTGCCGTTGCGGGTATTCTGGCGGCTGCCACGCTCGAGTCTGCTTTGGTGATGATTAACAAGAAGAGGGCCAAGCTGAGCGAGACTGAGATTCGAAGCCAGTATACCGAGGATCAACTTGAGGATATGGGTGAACACAGCCCTCTCTACCGGTACAAGCTGTAAATGCTCCAAGGGAATTGGGTTCGGAGGTTACTTAGTCTGACGTTGTAATGAATTACTGAACTTTTGCGCATATTTCTCTACACACTTTGAACCAATGTGATTTTTATCGTTAGTGAAAATGTTTCAATGTGTGAGGTCCTGTCCTAACCAACCTGCTCTGTGTCGCTATCTTCTGGGTCCTGTTCCTGCTTACCAACGCTCACTCGGGGCAATGACGGGGAGACCATTTTTGTTCACTAAGTCGCTAGTTTTGTTCATCATTGAACTAACTTAGATTAATATGTGCAGGAAGGGTATCGTCGTCGCCACTTGAAATGTCCACTACGGAGCCTATTGCGGCCGAAGAGCAGTCCTCTCAGAATCACTCCACCTCCCCTGGATATACTGCCTGACTGTCTGCCCCCAAAAAGCCGCAGGAACAGCCATAGCTCCTAAAACAGTGGTCAAAACAGAAATTAGAACAGTCGGCTCCAGGATATTGTCTTGTTCCACCCAAGGCGATATAATAGTTCCAATTCCGAACCCGGTCATATTACTCGTGAATAGATGCACAGCTATAGCTGCAGCAGCCCATTTAGGAAATGCCTCCGTGATCCAGAGTGTAAATGCGACGCTGCCTGTCAAATAGCTAATTAAGCTCAGCGCAGAGGCGATATAAATCCAAGATGACGGCCAGCCTTGCATTATTGTAAGACCATTGATTAGAACGCTAATAAGTCCTGTAACAACAGGGATGGCGAACAGAGCGAGATAGACTTCGGCATGACGAACACCACCTTTCCTGAAGGTGTAGTAACGGAGGAACCACGTAGCAAGAGGTCCCGAGGCTGGAATGGCCAATATTGAACCAATGAGGCCCGAGAGTTGAAGAAAAGCATTGACTGTTCTCTCATCTTTGTCTCCCCCTTCTGACATAATGGCAGAGAGCTGTGTGAGATTCAAGAAGAGAACACCGCTAAGCATTGCTCCTGAGAGTAATGATACCCAAAAGGTAAGCGGGTTCAGAATACACAAGCCCATCTGTGCGTATGTGGCCACCCATGACTCCCAACTCGTTTCTGGTGCCTTCTTGACTTTGAAGTGGGACCAAAAAGATTTGGTTGATGGAATGTCAGGAAGAGGTTTCCCATTTTGAGCTTCCAACTCGTCCCAACCGCCGTAGATCTGCACCTTTTCAGAACTGCTTTGGACGAGAATCCTTCCATCGAGAGCAACAGGTGGTCGAAGGAAATACGTCTCTGGTATAAAGACGATAGCCAGGAATAGTGCTACCACACATGGCCCAAACCAGACTTGATAGACGCTTCGCCAGGTAAATTCCAAGTCTGTGGTATACGGCAGTACCAAGGTATAGAGCTTCATGAAGCAGCAATCGAGGCACCAGAATAGTGTAAGGACGGTCGGACGTTCGTGGATAAAGCTCGCATCGATTAGAATTAGAACGATCTAAAAGTTGTCAGTAAATGTGCAAGTCGTCTCGTGCATGTGACACGTACCATGCCAGTAACGAATCCAGCTGCCAGCGCCTGAAAGCTGACAGAGACCAGCAACTGAGCAAAGTTTCCCGCAAGGCCAGCCCATAGTATCGACAAGCATGTAGTAACAGCTGCAATGACTACAATAGGTCGTCGACCAACTGCTTTGGACAACGGAATGCCGATTAGAATGCCCAAGCCATGGAATAGGGTCATGGCCGAAGATAACGACTCGACGCCAAACGGACTTGCAGCCTGTACATGTTAGTAACGCCCCGCAAAGGTTCCTATCATCATACCTCTTCGTTAAACTCATATTTGATGGCCCTGATCAATAGACCAGGGAGATTCAATGCAAAAGATGAGGTGATAGAAACTGTCAACAGAGCCCAAAAGGCAAGAAGTCTTTTCGTCCATGACCATGTAAGTGGATCACGATGAGATCTGCTGGGAATAGGTAATCTAAGAACATTGCCAGTGGAAGAGACAAAGAAAACACTGCCAGCAGTGGGAAGAGATTCGCGCTTGGCGTTTACTGAAGATGACATTATGTAAAGGAAATACAGCCGTTACCGACTAAAGAAAGAAAAATGAAAACATAGAAAATGATTGACAGAGATCCTGCTGTGCTGCATTTCGCCCAGATGGGGAAGATTAAAGGTTTATCTATACATATCTCGTCAATCATCCACAGGGTTGAAGAAAATAAAAAGTTTCGCGACTGTTCCTGCTAAGCTCAAACTGGGTGATATCTCCAGAGGGGATGCAGCCCATCATTTAGCCTGTGGGTTTGTTTGAGGATCGAACTTTTTATTGGTGGTGTTCCTTGCCGGTCTTAGCTTGGAATAGCCTAGACTCATGTTTTTTCTGGGTACCGAAACAAGGGGCTCATGTTGACTGGGATAACATCGTTTCGAGTCTAATATCAGACATGAAATGTTTTGTAGTACAATCCAACAATGTGTTGGGCGGGATAAATAGGTTATACAAACCCTTTTCGTCGAAGGGTGCTGTCAATCCTCAATTACCGAGAGTGCTAAGAACGGATGCAGCCGATGGTCAGATCAGACGGGGACGAGACACTTCAAAGTATCAACTAGGCATTTGACTTTTGGCAAACCAAGTCCAAGAGATTGAGAAGACTTCAGGGAAAGGTACCGTTGAGGATTCCGATTGCCGAAGCCACCTCGTTGGCTTCGTTCGTACAATGTAACTTTAAACTTTATCGGTCACTAGCCGAATTAATTAAAACAAGGCTGAGGCAAACGCGCATCGTAGGTCATCTGATTGTCTGCGGAACCTGACATGGCGATGTCTTTCGACGAAGATGGACCTTGGAAGAACTTGTATGTAGGATTCAGAGGTTAGCCGAAAGGAAACAAAATATGATAAGAGTAAACAGGGTGTATAAGAGGAAAATATCCACCAAGACACATGTCGTAGACCCAGTTGACATGACCACAGTGAGTCCAAGCACTGATTGAGATGCCGAGCCCATGGTTAGGTATGATCGGTAATCGGATATCAAGTTTCGCAACACCACTGACAGCTTCCAATGACAACTGCCGAATATGATTTACATAGCCTAAAAGGTTAGGTGTAAGCGATGATGCGCAGTCAATCCCGTGCTACTTTGCACGCCAATCGGTATTAGGTGATAGCATGTATGCATAAAATGCTACACAACCGTAAAGCAAAACGAGTGGGTCACGTTGAAGGCCAGAACTTTCTGTCCGGGGTGCTGCACGCCTTTGAAACAGAAACCAGTTCTTGGTGTTACAGAATAGTCTGGACCATTTTCTTGGCCCATATTAAATTGATATTCTGGAAGTATATGTAATATAGATTGCCTTTTATGTACTGACATAGCCAACAAGATTTATCGACTCTGCCTCTGCGACATACCCATCGAAACTACAATCTTGGGTCGATCACAGGTTTGTCGCAAACCCAAGCTCGTAAGCAAATCCGGTGACGATCTTGGAAAACTCGAGAATGTGACCAAAGTTGACAGTGTCAATGGTGTCCCTGTCAGTGTGGATGTAAGGGCTGCTGTTCTCGAAAGTACCCTCAGAGGCGAAAGCCGAAGGGTAACCAGCGCGGGTGGCAGAGGCGTGGTCAGAGCAACCGTATCCACACTTGGAGTCAACAGTAGGGAGAGACGAGTACTTTTACATGTTAGCCAAATGTCTTGAGTATTTGTGCACACGACTTACAGCAGCAATGACCTTCTTGAGGAAGGCAGTGAGGCCAGCATCAACGTTGTCGGTGAAGACTCCGGCAACGGCTTGAGTGCCAGGCTTGACGTAGCCAGTCATGTCCTGGTTGAGCATGGCCTTGACCTGACGACCGTCACGCTTGTACTGGTTGAAGATAGCGCCACTTCCGAGAAGACCGGCCTCTTCACCAGCGTACCAGTGGAACTCGATGGTGTTGGGAGCCTGGCCGGATGCAACACGAGAGTCACTCAAGAGGACACGGAAAGCCTCAAGGATGGTGACGGTTCCAGAACCATCGTCATCTGACAGTGTTAGCTGTTATTCTTTAAAGGTCGCATGTTACTTACCAGCACCAGGAGAACGCCCGTTGGGGCTTCGGCCATTGATAGAGTCTTGGTGAGCTCCGACAACAATGGTAGCATCGCTCTTTCCAGGAATGGTGGCGATGATGCTGGACTGGCGCCAAGTGTGCTTGAACTTGGCAACCTTGGCACCCTTGGCACCACTGGCAGAGATAATAGACTCAACCTGCTTAAACAGCCAGTCAGAGGACTGTTCACCGTATGAAGATTGGTAGTATCTGTTGTAGAAGCCAGAGAAGGTAGTCAGAGTGCTTCGGAGGTTAGTCTGGCTGAGCTTGGGGAGCAGAGCCTTGACAGCAGAAGTCTGAGCAACGGCATTGGGGAAGCTGGCGAGAAATTGAAGACTGAAGCCAGGCTCGTCGAGATCAGTGATATCGATGAAGCTCTTGTGTTCCTGTGTGCGTTAGACATGATACTCTTGATGGGGAAGCTTGCTACGAACAGCTATCAATGCCAACTTCTCTTCCTCAGTGACAGTGCGGACATCATCAGGTCCAAGCTCAATCTTGTAGAGCTTCCTCTCACGAGACTGGCGAGGGTCAATAGCGGCGGCATTTGCCAAGCCCAGGAGGGCGGTCAGAGCGAGAGTGGCGCGCATGATGACGATACTGGAGAATGAGAACGAGTCGAAGTTACAAGAGAAACTTGACTTGATGAGTCGAGATGTGATGTGGAGAGGATCAAGTCTATATAGAAAGAGCGATTGTTCCTCCGAATACCTCAGTTAGGAAGGAGCACAACGAAAGTGCCCGAGCGGTAAACACATCATTCCTTCCATTATGGCAGGAGCTACCATAGCCAATGACTCAACCGATTGAGATGTTGACTAGTCTATGTGACCTTCCCAAGTTCTAACTAGACGATCGACAGATTAAGCATAACAGTCCCATGGACCTTCCCTAATTCTCGCCCAATGCCGTGTGATATAGCCTTTGAGATATTGAGTCCGGGGTAGCTCTTGCATCAGCGGCCCGCTTGTGCATCGGCACTGCTGATTGTGGCAGGTGGTTAAGCCACTAGCGAGGTACTTTGTGAAAGCTTGGCGTCCAGGCGGGGTTTGTTGTCGGCTTTTGGGAGCAGATTTGAGGTTTGATTGGATGAGGAACTTTTGGGCATGATTGCGTAGGTTGAGTGATGAATGAGGAAGTTGGGTTTGTCGTTATCTTCTTATCGATCAATCACTTCCTGACTTCCTTTTTTATCCCAGCATGAATGACGGGATGGTGATGATTGGTGGATATATGTGATAAGGACATAATCGTAGCTGTGCTGGGGCTGTTTTCGACTGACTCCACTGAATTACAGTGGGGAGAACACTAACCGGGCAGTAACGCCTACCCGAGACCACGAGGACACAAGTAATATGTTCTAGAAATTCCTTTCAACTCACTCGACTACGATAAATTTGATGAAAAGTATTCTGAATATGCTCCTGAAACTTGAGGATATGTGTTGTAATGCAATTTTGCTCATCCACCATTTATGACGTAATCTTTGTCATGCGTTGCTCCTTGCTAGGCAGCCATTTTCACCAAACTTTATAAAAACCCTGCAGAACCACCACCACCTGGCTCAACATCTAAACGCCCAACCATCGACTGTGAATTACACTCCTATCATTCAGGATCAAACTGACTAGATCAAATCATTGATTGACATTAGATCTTCCAAACTACGCGCACATTGAACCGAAACATGGCTCCAACTTCTGTCTATCTTGCCAAATTTAGCTCCGGCCCCTCTAAACGCTCCCATTTTGGGATCTTCTTTCCCAACCCCGATTACGATCGCGCAGATATATTTAATGATTTCAGATCTCAAGCCACTGTGGGGACCCAGATTCATGTCGTCGGCGAACCTCTTATGTCGGGCTACATGCTTGAGATGAAGCGACACTTCGATATTCAGAATGATCGAGAACTCAGAGCATTGATTCGTCTTGGAACAATCGACAGTTCAAACTTGCATAGAGACGATTGTTTGGACACTATGATCAGGGACTATGGACCCAAGAGTATTGTAGAACGTCTGGCCGATTCTGTTCCTCCACCTCCGCGGGGGCAGGATGTGCGTGCGCCAATCGATGGGGTGAGTGACAGAAGATGAAAAGGTACTTCAATTATCTGAAAGTTGTGCTAGGTCAATACGAAGCGATGCCAAGAATGGACCATTGAATCTCTGACACTCCTTGGTCAGAAAGGTTTGATTTCTCCAGAAGCCGTGAGGATTGCCCAGGGTGAGAGAGATTCGCCTACTCACGGGATCTTCGGATACAAAGCTTGAAAAAGTATAAAGAGGTAGGATGAGACGATGTTTTCCAGAATCGCCTCATCAACAGGGTTTCGTATGAGTGCTCTCCTACTGAAACCCAATAGTGGCGTCATACAGGCTTGTCTAATCAGACTAGATTTAAGCCTTGGAAACTAGAATCCGAACGTACCACCCATCCAAAGCTCTGATAACAGCTGCCTTCGATAAACGTGAGCTACTGAATAACACAAGTCAGAGTTTCCAGCTATCCTCAAATACTCACAGGGATATATATCCTTTTCTATAGTACATGTCATGAGAGTTTAACTAAGCCAAGAATTGCAAATAGGATCTGATAAACTTAACTTGTAAGTTTTTTTTTTTTTTTTTCATAAATTCAATCAACTCAATGCGCTACGCTAGACTATGCAAGCTCACTCAAACGCTTCAAAACATCATCCTCCCAAGGGACATTATCACTCTTAATCTTTCCCCACATAGGCAACAGAATAGCCTCATCGATCTCCTTATACTTACCAAGCTCAATATGCACAAGCTGACCGTTTCTAGAGTTATCAGCCATCAAGAACGCGACGCAGCGCGATACATCGGAAGCAGGCTGCAGGTCAACATTGATAGCACCGAGCAGAGTCTTCAAATCAGGGAGGACACTGCTATCGGTCCAGCTGGGCGCCAATGTGTTGACGCGGATAGGAAGTTTAGCAGCGTCGATGAGAGGCACGAGACCTCGGCCGAGTCCTATGACACCGTGCTTGGCAGTTGCTGGGATGGTTAGATTGGGTTTAGGTTGCGAGTCAGAGAACTTACAATAATCGACAGCTCGCACACGTTGAAGACCGGTTGTGGAACCCATGATAACAATACTTCCACCCTCGGGTTGTTGCCTCAAGTGGTAAATGGCAAGAACACAAGTGTTGAGAGCGCCCTTCAAGCTGACATCGAAAAGAGCATGGTTGGGCTCAATCAGGTCGCCGTTCTCATCAGTCTGCATGGACAGATAGTCCGCACGGGGACCAAGACCAGCGTTCGCAAAGACATGATCAATTCGGCCATAAACTTCCTTTGCTTTCTTGAAAAGAGCAACGAGGTCCGACCACACGGAAACGTCGGTCTTGACAAAAGTAAAAGAACCCTCGTGTTGCTTTGGTGGCGGTTGGACATCTCCACTGACCACTGAAGCACCCAGGTTCAGAAGATAATCCACAGTAGCTAATCCGATGCCAGAAGAACCACCTATAAAAAGTAAGTTTTGGCTCAAGCGAATGTAGATCTTACCTACCAGTAAGGACGATAACCTTGCCGCTCAGACCGGTGAGCTGCTCGTCTTGGATTGTGAATTCAGCCATTTTGGTAATTTCGGATGGGTACAATAGCGAAACTGGTAAAGGAAAAAACAAGGAAAACACTCGGCAGACAAATCAGGGGGGACAGGAGCTGCTGAAATATGGTTGCGTTGCATTCGTAGGTGAAGCAAAAGACACTAGCGCTTCAGGCGGGACGGTACAATTTGGAACGTTTCCCGCCAGTAAATACCATCGTACGACTTCAAATGAACCGTGCCCAAGTGGCTCTACTGAACTACCGAAATTCTGGACCTTTGGACCCTTGATAGCTCCGTTTTTGATGTACTGTTATGTCACGTGGCACTCTCGTATAAGGCGGTGACCCTGTAGAAAATGACCCCTGAGATCCATTTCTGTAGTGACGGTCAGCAAAAAGAGTTTGGGACAAACATGGGTAAAGCTGGCATTTCGCCTCGAAGGATTTGTTGGTCGCATATAATATGTTGAAATGATGTATTACATTTTATATGTAGGTTTGACGTGGAAGGAAGATGTTTCCGAGGAGTCTATTGCTTCCCCAGAATCACTGTTCATGCAATTTCGAGATGACAGACCTTAAGGCTGAGGGGGCTGAAGCTAAAATAACGGATAAAACGGCCCGTTATTAACAGACAAAACTAGTCTAGCAGATTTTCAACGGCTTAACGGCTCACTAGTCTCGGCGCATTAGATGCTTTTCCGTACCAAAAGGTCCGCCTAATGGTTTCACTTGAGATTAATAAGTTTCTTTCCCTTTCAAGCGTGGAACAATGACAGGGAGCAATACCAGGTCCTCGGTGCCTCCGTAGCCAGGCGCTTAGAATAGAGTTCGCTGACCTGTGTCAAAGAGGCCATTCACCACAAGAGGTACGACCTCCAAGATATTGTTCCTGATTTCGTTTGCTCGCCTCGATAGCTGCCTCCTGGGGGTCGAAAGTCTAATTAATAGTCACTACCTTCTCCCCGGAGAATTTCCTCTCAATAATCCTTCTCTCTTTTTCGTATTTTCCCTGTATACGGGTAGTAACATTCAACATGGCTAAGGTTGCGGGTGATGGCGTTGCTCTGCTGTACGCCTGCATTATCATGCTGACGCTGGCGTGGGTCTTTGCAATGCTGAGACTGGGTGTGAGAAAATGGAAGAATAACTTTGGTCTGGACGATTGGTTGATGTTTGTTGGTTTAGCCCTCTACTCAGTGACAGTAGGGCTTGTTATTCGATGTTGCTTCTATGGTGCTGGACAAAAGAGTAAGAATCTCGAGCCTTATGATATGATGATGGGAACAAAGGTAGGTTTATCGTCTGCTGATACACTCTTGGTACTGACAATGGATGGCCAGCTATTCTTTGTCGCTCAGTTCTTCTACTGCGCTTGCTCTGTCCCGATCAAGACAAGCATTTGCGTAACGATGCTTCGAATTTGCGATTCCCGTCGCCGTTTCGTCTATACAATCAGGGGAATCATCGCCATGACCGTCTTGACCGCCATAGTCTTCATCATTGCTGTCGCCAACGTTTGCCACCCGATTGAAAGACTCTGGGGTGAAACAACGCGCGGTTCATGCAACACAAGCTTGAACAGCAGTATTGGATTCTTCTTTTCGGCTGTGTCCATCATTACGGATTGGACATTGGCCATTTTGCCAGCTGTTTTGCTGTGGAAAATTCAAATGAAGCAAAGAGTTAAGCTGCCTGTTATTTGCATGCTTAGTCTCGGTGTCTTGTAAGTGTGATTCATTTGATGGTTGTATTGTCCTAACATGTTCCAGTGCAAGCTGCGCGACTGTTATCCGACTGGGTTATCTCACACGTTACAACGACCCTACCGAATTTGTATACAGCACTGGAGCCATTGGCCTATGGTCCATTATGGAAGAAGGCATTGGTATCGTCGCCGGATCCATGCCCGCCCTTCGACCTCTACTTAACCTCCCGATCTTTGGCCGATCCACATACGGCAGTGCTGGTGCATCAAACCAGGGCTCTAGTCACATGAACCCGTCGCATTTTTCGAATAAACGAAAGAAAAGCCAGAGGGACGATTTAGAGATGGACACTTTTCATGGCAATATGACGACAAAGGTATCGCACGGGCGTGAGGAAAAGCAGAGTCTGGACGACAGTGATAGTCAAAAGTTCATCCTTAAGTCGACACAGGTGGTCATGACAACTGAGAGAGTCTAAAGAGGCAGGATAATATGTACAACTATAAATAAGAAATAACCTTTTTCCAACCACTTGATATATTGGTTAATTAGATCTAGTCATCCCTCTGTCTCACCAAGCAGACGCCAAACATTGAGCCCCGAAAGTGTTTCTTTGTCCTCTTCAGAGGTCTGTCTTCTTAGATATTCCAGTATATCAGACAAAGGAATGGCATCCTCCCCGCAATACACCTTGATGTTTCCTCCTAAAGCCACCTCGTCCACCAGATCTGGTCTTTGAAACCATGGCCTCAAAAGGAGATTGCGAACCGTTTGCTTGAGGTCCACAACCCGTTCTCTCGTCTTTTGATCCGAAGGATACTCAGGAGTCAAACTGATCTTGGCAAGATTTGCTTCATCGCCGTAAACACCTGTAATGACTGTGTTCTGAGAGAGCCTTGTCGCTGGGTCCATGACACCAGTCCAGGCCATGACAGAACGTGCTCGAGCATATATCTGGGGAATGATAGACCTCTGACTGAATTTTTCGTTCTCATCCTCCTGATTGACACAAATCGCATCGATCCAGATTGGCTTTCCAAATCTGATAATCTCACCAGAGGGTACAAGTTGTCTGTCTTCGGGATCTTGATGTAATCTCTCAGGTGATTTCATCTTCTTCCAAGCTTGCTTTGTCTTAGCCTGCATGCATCCGATTGGTGATCGACCGTGAGAATCAATAATCTTGATGCTCGCACCATGATCAAGCAACAGACTGACGATTTCGAGATGTCCATTCTCGCATGCGTAGTGTATCGCCGTTTCGCCATAACGATCTTGCGCGTGGATATAAGCGCCTTGCCGTAGACACCTCTTTACATCGCTCAGGCGTCCTTCTTCGGCAGCTTTTATCACCTCCGTTTTGTAGTGTATTGTAATTCGTTCCTCAAGTTGATCATGCTTTCCTTTGATCATTTGCGCAGCCTCGTAGACCTCCTTCAGAACAGATATGATTTTCCCATTGACAACAATATCATTTCGTTGATTGGCCTGGCGGGAATCTCCGCAACTCGTGGAGATGACATCAAACTCGGGCGCATGATCAATTTCTGTCGTCTCTAAGATGCATTCGATGAGATCTTGATTCTGACTTGAAGGTGGCGACAATTGGCGTGGTCTTTTGATGAATGAGGCTAAACGAATTGATGATGGAGATTGGAGGCTAGTGTGTTGGAATGTGGTAACCCCAACAGGAGCTCCCGTGGTAATTGAAGACATGATGGATAAGGCAGTTGGTGTTATTATGGCAAAATACCGCGCGATATTTCTTTTTATATGGTTCATGCAAATTTCAAGTCCAAGCTTGCTGTGCCTATTTTTTCAAGGCGCTAATGATTTCTGCCTAAAATAGTGGACTGGGCGGTTGACTTAGCGACTTGTTGGTAGTTGTTGGTCAGAGATAGATTGCATTCAACAAATTGTCAACTGCGCTAGTTGAACTCTTGGTCATAGCATATTTTTGACGCGCCATAAAAACACCATAACTCGCTGTTCTCATTCTTCAGGGTTGGAGGTCAGACACAAAATAATCTCTTTGAGGCAGACTCAGCCTACGTAAAAGAGAACACTTGGCGTTATAACCACTCAGCCTAGCAACCAGATATAATCGATACCGCCTCGAGCCCTCAGAAAGTAGTGTTCATCGACGCTCTCACAGAAATGAGCTTAATAAGCCCAAGGGTGTATCGAGTCGAGGAAACGATGGCTGCCACAGTACTAGAGACTTAGCGAATGACCTCATTTGGGCTCGGCTCTACCTACTCCTCCTAAAAGAAATTAAAAGGCGAGGCCATCTTGCCCTCACAATTTCGAGTCTGGCAGACGGCGTCGAAATGATTCAACGGACAGCGTTTATCCTGTTGTTGTTCCTATCTCGGCGATGGGCGATAATGAGAGTACTCTGAGCTAACGGGTGGTGAAAGAGGTTGTGCAGAATGATGGATGCGTAACTGCCATTGGGTTTCAGGGAACGAAGAGATTGAGTTCTTGGGTTTGCTCTTACCACAGTTTAACAGAAGACTGAGTCAGCTCGATGCCTTGAAACATTAAGCAACCTCATAAATGCCAAGGAAACGAAGGCGAGAGAAACTTTGGGCTGGGAGTCCGTACAGTACCCTTCCCATCCCGGTTTGCCTGCGTTTCTTTACAGGATACATACTTCCAGCTCACAAAATCTACCTCGAAGGACCCAGACCTGGAATGTTTGTACAACGATAACGTCATTGAGAACATGTCGAAACAGTGGCGGTAATGCACAGGGTTATCTTTGGACTGACAGGAGCACTTTTATGGAAGGATTAAAGTTTAGGATGCGTGGGATTCTTTTTATAATGCGCAGATCTATTAATTATTATAAGTGCGTGAATAGATCTGGCCGTTGGTGATCAGAATCCGACTGCATAATGGAATATTTCGAGCCAATCGAGTCTTTTGCGGCCAGGTCTTATTTCCGCTCCCAACGTGCTTTGCCGATGCATAATACTTATTTTAAGTATGGCAGCCTGATGGTTCTGACGGACGGGTAGAGGACACCGGTACAGTAATTCGAGGTTACCTCGCTTTCTATAGTCCGATGTCTAAGACTCATTGTTATAAAAGTGCTGTGTTACTTTAGTACAGCATGACTCGTGGGTCCACTA
Organism: Fusarium tanahbumbuense; assembly: GCA_012977735.1. Classification (NCBI taxonomy): domain Eukaryota; kingdom Fungi; phylum Ascomycota; class Sordariomycetes; order Hypocreales; family Nectriaceae; genus Fusarium; species Fusarium tanahbumbuense. Next base: position 16,014 of record JAALXH010000474.1, on the reverse strand, counting down.
CACCGCTATAAAAAAAGGCAAGATGAGCGACTCATCCCCTCGCCCTTCCAGGGCTGAGCTGGCGATCTGCAAATAGGCGATATTTTGGTACGTATCCGGGGTCCGCCAAAACAGTGGCTATTGGTCAATATCCGTGGTGTATTGGGATCTCACGGATGTTACCGTGATTGTAGCCAGAGCTTCGGAGTCAGGCGTGGTAGTGTCTCGGACTTTATGCCGATCCTTTCATACATAAGGCTGGCCGAGCATATTGGAAAAGCTTATCCGACGACTCTTCGGCTCATATCCATGCAACCATCTATCAATGCCGACTGTAAAGCTTCCTAGTTTCTCTAATTAGCCAGGATCGTGTTCCTACTCGTATTCTACGTGTTCCTGTCAGCATCAGGTTTCAAGATCGTCCTAGGTCTAACCACCAGTATCTTCGATCTGCATTATCACCGGAACATGTCTTTGACTTGTGTCAGGGTATCGCAAGAGTTTGCCGAAGCGACAGAATAGCTTAGACAGTGCATGCAAATCTGTACTGGCATTTATGCTACTTTATTTTGGTGGTCTAAGCCTTTCATGATGATCTTACGTACCTGAGTAGGCTTAGATGCCGGCCAAAGGAAGATCATTGTCTTGTACCACTAAAGACATGGCTATTCTCATAGTCCAAGTCATGATGTGTCTGGTTGTATGTAGAGAACGATAGGTATAAAGAGTCCCGTGTTTGCTCCCCGAAATCAGCATCATCAACACACTCTCAATACACTTTTCAACACACTCCGAACAACACACCAAACACCACTCTCAACCGACACTCTTGTAACCGCCACCATGCACTATACCACCCTTCTTGCCAGCATCCTCTCCCTCTCCCTCACCACATCTGTGAGCGCCAGTGCCATCTCTCCTCGCGCCCTTCGCAAGGCCAACGAATTCGTTAGCGAGAACTGGTAAGTCCATCCGAACATAAACACAAGATTATCTTACTGACTATCATCAGTGCCCAAGGCACCGCCTCCTACCAGCACACTGGTAACTTCAACATCGATGTCACCATGGATGACACCAGCAACTCCGTTTACCTTGCCTCAGGACCGTGGTACTTCTACAGCGGAAAGAGCGGCAACGGCGGCCTCTGCAACGGTGATGTTCTCGGATCTTGGGAGAACGACACCAAAAACCCCTGTGTCAACTTGAACCGCCGAGGAGATGATGGTCGTCGAATCCGATGCGTTCGATGGAACAACATGCACCCTTGAGAAGTTTGAAGCTGCGGTTGTTGGGAATTTGGTTTAAACAACGCTTAGACTGCTTTCTTGTATTTTGAACAGTAAAGTGTTAGGGAATCGATATCATGCTTGCATTAATTTGAGACTTGAACTGTGAAATTCGGAGCCTGCCTAACCCAATTGGTTCCTAAGTTTGGTCATTGATGTCTTTCGTCAACTTCCATCCAAGGGCGCGACCTCCATAAAAGAAGATCATGAATCCAAAAGCCCAGCACCTAAACAATCCCCGATCAACTAGACTGCCCACTTGACACCGAACAGTGGTGGTCTAGTACCATCTAATCCTTCTCTAGGACAAGTGATAGATGCTCACACAAAGTGATATCATTTCCATTCCCAGCCAAGCCATTCCATCCAAGCACACGTTTCCAAACTTCCGAATGCCGTTGTTTGGCATCATCAGCCCCGTCGTCTTCTGGAAACGAAACAATCACCTTCCTCTGTGTCATGTTGACCTTTATGACGGCATCCTTTTCTACCAGTTTGTTGATTTCCGCCAGGTCTGGTGCGACAAACTTCTCAATGGGTACAAGGGAAGGTACTTCGACTTCAAAAGGGCCGACAATGCCGGGAGCGTCAGCGTCGCCCTGTTGAGTTTGTTTCTCCCATGTTCTTTGGCGCTTGGAAAGATCTGAGTCTGGTTCTGGGGCACTGCCAAAGGTGGCGTGTGATCGCAAGATGAAGGGCGAGTTGGGGTCGATGACGGGTGCAGGTTCGGGTAAAGCACGCGCCGCGACTTGAGCGGCTACGGCGTTTATCTCAGCGTCTTCCATCCTTCGTCTCCTGCAATACTCGGCGAATATACGACTTGGGGTGTCGCCTCGTTTCAAATTTTTGGAGCAAGTTTTTGGCGGTCCCCACGGCCATCTGGGCCCATCGAAGCCAAATGGCTGAACTATGAAATGTTAGCAAAATTTCCCCGCCAACCCAAAACAATAAACTTGGTCCATCTCCACGCCAGGCGTTGGTTTCAGATTTCATGAAGCTGATGTCCATTGCAGTGATATACAAAAGAATACTCACACCAAAGTTTCCATAGATAGTTATCGACAAAATACTCGAAATACGGTTCAGGAACGGCTCTCTTTCCGAACTTCTCGTACAGCGTTTCGCAAGCCTTGTAGGAGGCGCGTCTTCCGTAGACTTTCAAAAGAGTGTCGATCTCCGGGCGCATGAATTTCAGGTAAGCCGCCAAATGTTGCCGGCGAGATTTGGTGTCGCTGACATCGAACGGACTGTAATTGAGGTCCCGGAAACATGGACCAGAGCAGTTTCTCGGGGTGAAGTCGAGATGGCTTTTCGCCTGCTCCATCGTGGAAGATGAATGACTGAGTGAGCTGAAGAAAGACGAACAAAGAAATCAACAAAGAATACCTATACAAATACCTATGATGCATCGGCAAAGTCTTCCAGCGGCGCCCGTGCCGTGCGAGTAACAGTGTCGCTGCACTGATGCGTTGCTGCCTGCCGATGATTGTTAATCTCCCTTTGCTCTATACTTTCCTCTGGAAAATGGAAACAACATATTCGTAAGATTAACAAAAACACTATGACGAGGAACCTTTAGGGCGCTAAAGTAAAGTCGTCTAAATCTTAGTCTAAAGGAGCATAAAATAGTCTAATTATTTCGTCTCTTATGCTCTTTGCAGCCAATCCTTCTGATAACCTGACGGTTGTGTTATTATAGCATCTTCTGATCATTTCAGATCTACCTCTTCCCGCAACGATTGATACTTGCTGACCAATCTTTCATTTTCCTTTTTCAACGATTGTGCATCCAAGTTTTCAAAAGCCATGCTCCAAATGGCCTGCGCCTCGTCTTTCGTCGTCTTCCTCGCAGACTCGATGCCTTGGAGTGTTAGTAGACCCTTTCTTTGCAACAGAAACATACATACCAATATGCTGCGCCTGAACTGGATACAAAGCGTACCGATCCAGTCGGTTGCCAATAGCTATCTCGTCCAGCATCAAATCAACTTGTCCTTTTTTCTTACTTTGGAGCTCAGATACCAGATGCGGCACCTGACTGCGTGGGAATATCATTGCCTGTGAGCAGCATCCAAAGGGCTCGTTAAAGACTCCGGCCGCGGGGGGGAATAAAGATGCTTTGCCAGATTGATACACCAGTATCACCAAACCTGGCACTAGAAGCAAAACAATAACCAAGAGTGTATCCCGCTCAAGATACTTTTGAGTTGCTCGCCACCGACGTCGTGCAAAGATCGCGGGCGCTGAAATTCCCAAAGCAATTCCCAAAATAATCCAAAATTCGTTGTTGCCTCCGATTTCGTTACTGGCCCAGCCGATCGATCGTTCCTGGTTGAATAAACGCATAAAAAGCCAATTTTGTTGTCGATCGATGGTTGCTATATCGGCCAAACCTTTCATAGTCCGCATGAACCATCCTCGCGCTAGAAGGATATCATCCTCGAATACTCCGATATACAAGGCGCCGCTATCATAGCATCGCTGGAGACCCAAAGTGTAGTCGAATACACCCTTCTCTTGGTAGTTTTGGGATTTCTCGAGTTCGCGTATGTACTCGATGCTGGTGGAGTTATCATCATATGTGTATACGGTGTCGACTGCCCGTCGGAGCCATTGCTCATTCCAGCTCGGATGGCGTGTTGGGTCGGTTTCGGCGATGAGAACGGATATTTCGAGGTCTTCGCGCTCTTGGTTCGAAAGGCTGTGAAGGATGCTTCCAATTGTTATCTGGCAGCCGGAACATTAGTAGGCAGCAAGGTCGATGGGTAGAGCATTCTCACTGGAAGATACTGTATCTTCCGTGCCACCGAATTGAGTGCTATGCAGATGGTTTTGTTCTTCGAAGTACCGTCCTTCGAATATTCCGTTCCAGAAGTTAACGACCCGATCGTTTGTTCCGCTTCGGCTCTTCGAATTGCTGAGTAGCCAGTTTCATAAGCTCGTGCCTTGTCGAAGAAGACGCTTCCGGGGTCTCGGTAGAAGTGAGTTTGTCCATACCAGCACAAACAAAGCAAAAACGCAATGCAGGCTGTAGCTTTGTAGACCAAGCTGTGCATAATGGAAGGTTGGGAGACTTCAAGTCACCGTGTTTGGGAGAGAAGCGCAAACAATGACCGGAACCTTAGCAATGCTCGCTTGCTTGGACAAACAAGCAATTAATGAGATAATTGAGACCTCAACAAGCGGGAATGATGGGGATGGCGATCGCAAGTTCATGTTTCGTAAGATATGGGGCCCAAGATGAATAAATTGGAGCCATGGGCTCGCCAGCGGCCGAACACAGTCTCGACAACAGCAAAACTAAACCATTTCCAGGTTGCTGTTGGATACACCCTGCATCAGAACCAGGGCAGTAATGACCACGAAGGATTTTGACGAGCGACAAGCCTAGAAATTCACGCATTCAACTCGCAATTGACCCGCATCGCCAAGGGGCCTCAGCCTCATTCCCGCACCATTATGCTGATCAAAACAGGAAACTGCCGAATTGCGAGAATACCGATTGGTTGTCTAGGAAGTATCTGACGCTTGGACGAATGGCCAGAAACGTAATTGTAACTTGTTGATGTGACAGTGATTGTGATTGCGACCGAGTAAGCAATATCCCCTGATGGATCGGTTTGTATGAGGAGGAATGTCATCAGTCCGTGCCCGTAGGAATGTCAATGGTCAATAAGTTTAAAACAATTCAATTTGTTTCGGGTATGAATGAAGTTATTTTTGATCGACGTGTGGGTACGACGTCAGCGGCTAGAACGGCTCTTTAGCGACTTTTAGTGGGTTCGTTAATGTCGTTTCTCGGTCCTAAGAGGCTGTTGCGTAAGCTTAAAGCCTTATATGACGACGGTCGATGGACGTGCAAACTAGGCCAGCCAAGACGCGTTATCTGCAATGCACGTCGCGGTTTCGACGCTACGCGAGTCGTCCGTTCATGCGAAATCGACGATAGGGTAGGCTCTTTGCAGAGCTTTGACATGATGAACCGCACGCGAGTGCAGATAGAATAGTACGTGTTGAAATCGTTTGTCAATAGTCAAAATGAAGACCGTGAAGAGCATGATGTATGGTGGACTTTTTGGGCAGGTCTTGAACAGAAAGTCATACCCGTATGATGGGCTGTCAATGGAGAAAGAGCGAACAGGCGAAGGTGCAATGGTCTTCGCAGGAAGGAGCGACCTCGGATCATGTAAAGGGGAGTTGAACCATATTCCATTATTTCATAATCATTCTATCACATCACTCATCTTATCTTGTCTAAAAGTCAATCTACTCCATATCCATCTTCTCCAGAAAAGTCAACCAATGTAGCTTCGTTCGCTACGAAATCTCCCTCCCAATCCTGTTTTTCCGAAACCCGTCTCTGTAACCCCCGTTTCGACACAGGAAGTCTATCCCGCAGTGAATCTGGCTTTGACGGCGGTGGCGGCGGCGGCGATTGCTTTGCGGGGTCTTCCTTGCTGTACGGCGGTTCGCTGTTCGAATAGGCTCGTTCTGTTCGAATGTATGCTGGTTCCCCACCCTTGCTGTAGGCGGGATGCTCGTCTCTGCTGTATGAGGGGCCGGCTATGCTGTATGCTGGAGCGGGGGTGGAATCTGAGTCGTCGATAATCTTGGACGGTGCAAACTTTTCTGGTTTTGGTGTACTGATTGTGGTATCTGGTTGGCGTTCACTAAATGGTCAGTTGTGTTCGTTAGAATAGTTCGTACTACTCACCTGTTCACTCGCCAATAAGGCGACGCTTGTAACAGTTCCAAATCGACTATACCCTCGGCATCAAGTATTCTGGCTATCACATGTTCTCGAGCATTTGAAACATTGATGATACTTCTCACCAAGCTCACCGCCTGCTCAGGCACATCTTGTATGACATTTGTCTCAGGGTCCGTCATGATCCATTCGAGCAATCGACGTGGGAGTAACGTCTGCTTGAAAATCTCCCAGTTCTCATCATCAGAGTACACAGTCAGTCCAACTGTGTCCTTGATATCGAGACCACCCATGGGGTTCACAGCGGTTATTTCAGCGCTGCCGGAGCGATAGACGAGTTGCGATTGAAAACTAGATGCCAGTCGAACCTCACAGTGCTCGAGGGTTTCTCGAAGCCAGGATGTCCCCTTCGGTGTAGTCGTCCGTGGACTCTTAAAATGGACGGCGATACTGTGCATGTTAGATACGGAATCTCACTGAAGGGAAGTACATACCGTAGAATATGATCAGCCTTGGCTGAGAGCTCGTCGGGCAGCTCGATCGATTTGAAGTTCTCGTCGGCTGGGCCTTGATCCACCACATGGCGTGACAAATATCGCTGGTCAAGACCAGCCCATACCAGCAGATTATCCAACATCCAAACAGTCTTCGGATCGAACTCCAGCAGGTTCAATCTTCCGGTGAATGCCTCTTTTAGATTTTGTCGATCTGCGATGACAAATTCCATACTAGGTGCACAAAGCAAGACCCCATCTGCAGTCGACACGGGAAAGACATTACTTTGCATAAACCTCTCCTTGTCGAAAACATGTCCGTACTCTGGTATTCTTTGACTGACGGCGACTAAAAGACCTCTTGCGGTGTCATCGCGAGAGCAGTCAGGACTTAATGATGAGACTTGCATCAGTGTGTCGAAGATAAGCCCTGAGTCGTTCTGCTTGACGTCGAGAAAGTCGACAAAGAATTCGTGTAGCTCGGGGTAGTGCTTGCTGAGATCGTTGACTTCTGGACTGTCGAGTTTGGGAGACCAGGAGACATCCTTTGAAGTGAGCCATGTCACTGTTTCTCCGGGAGCAACAGCGATGATCGGCTTCTCAATGAACGCGATTCTGTGAAGGTTAGTAGTGAACCCTGATTGAGGCGACGCAACTCACTTGAGATCAGCAGCATCATTCGGCGAGAGATCGAATCTCATCTTCTCCAAGGCGCGATAAAGCTCATCTGTCAACCAGAGGTCCGCAGGGTCGAGTACTGCATCGAAATCGCGCTTTTCCAACACGTCGACAATGGTCCGGTAGCTGGCTTTCTCAAGTTTCAGCGTCTGTACGTAGAATTCTCTTAGAGACGCAAGCTCTGACTTGCTGGCGTCCCAATCTTCTGGTACCGGAAACACAGGTGACTTGGATAACGTGCTGGCTATTTCGCATGAGTCATCTAGCAAGCATTCGCTGAGGGGTCTCCATATTGGATGGACATAGACTAATTGCTCCTTCTCGAACGCATATCTAGTCGCGTGAGTATCATGATGTTATGATTGAGGGGTATTCATACCTGACTTTATGCGCACTGGATTCTGGATCTTTTGAGTCTTCACACTCTGCTTGTATCCGAAGATATAGCTCCAATATTCGACGCGGAAACTCGACAGTTGATGCTTTCGATCGGCGTACTCGTATCAACATCTCGAGAAAGAAATCCAGGTCGTCATGATACTTGGCAAAGGCTCTTAGACACCTCCACTGGCCAAATCCTCCTTCTGATTTTATCGGAGGATCAAGTCTGAGGAAAGGGAAGGGCTCTCCCTCGAGCATATATCGATTCCGGAGGTAATGCAGCTTCGGAAGCGGGATATACGAGTTGCCAAGTGGTCTGAATTTTCCGTCTTGGCAGAGAACTCTGATAGCTTTAATATCAAACATGGACTCTGGATTCTCCTTGGCGTAGATCTTGTCGCGCTTCCATGCCTGCTGGAGGTAGTTGAGGAAGTCCTCAGGGTGCTGCTTGGACATCTCGATACATTTGGGCGCTACAGACCGACCCCGCTCGTTGAACTCGAAGAGCCGTGGCTCTGAAGGCCCAAAGCCTCCATAGCTTCTTGAAGAAGTGCTGCTGGTATCTCCACGATCGCCACGCAGTAATTGCATCGGAATGGTGTTTGTTAGGGGTTGGGTATGGGATTCCCCAGATTGAGGACTGGGTCGGGTTGCAAGCAAGACTCACTCACTCACCGACTACAGCCTTTGACGTGGCCAGAGTGGAGCAATTTGCAAACAGGGGGTCGGCGGAAAAAAATGCACTCCGATGAGTAAGCAGCCAATGAAAAGCGCTGTTTTGTCGACTTTGACAGTCTTATCATGGACATTCGTCTCCGCAACCAAAACTGATTGTTTCTGCCCAAATGACCCAAAACGCGGAGGTGGAAATGCGAACGTGATTTGCTACGTCATAGTGAAAGAAATTCATGATTAGAAAGCTTTGAACTTATCCTACGTCTGCGCGACAATCTCTCCACGACCGACTGAATTGAATGCTCTTAAAAGAAGAAATTTTAGGTTTGCTAGTTTTTTTCGCATGTGAAAGGACCGTATTATTCCCCTGTTCCCCTTGGCAGGGGAAGCTAGCGCAAGCACTAGGGTAGATCTTGAGCTTTATCGTCTCACTAAACGTGAAGCTCAGTAGGGTAGCTCAACATTGGGGTCGTTAATTCCATAACCGACTCATGTGGAAATGAAGATGAGTGAGTCAAAGTGACAAAATTTGAGGCGCAATTATCGGAATGTTGGACTCTCATACTCCGATCACAAACTAATGAGATGAGCTTATGAACCCAAAAACAATAACTTCCAAGCATGGTTCACATGAGTTTCTTCTCACCGATCATCCCATCTTCTTTTCTTGGTGGACCATTAATCTCATTCTACTCTTTTCAGTTAAGTAAGACTGCAATCTGTCTAATGACTGTCGTTTACTGTCAAATCCTCCGGCGTTTAGCCAAGCCGGCCCGTCGTCGCGAGATCGCCTGACGATCCAACCTCTTCATTCAACCCAACGCGGAGAAATGTCAGCTCTTAAATCTGGGGTGTCAAAAAATGTTGGACCAGAGATCTCGTCTCAATCAGATCAAACTGTCCATATTATTTCTGCTTTCATGCCGTGCCACCACACTAGACGCGACTACAGCTGAAGGAGTAATACTTCCAACTCAAGGTTGCAACACAAATAGTGCCTTGGCATCTTTGATCCGATGAGCGCCCGATTATTTTCCGCTTGACGAAGGAGATAAATACATCATCATATCCCATTAATCTCAATCACTCAAGATCTTCTTGTAATGGCGACCGTCACGCAAACTGATACCGCGACGTCGGAGCTCTTTGAGCTTCGCGACACCACAGACGCGACCTGTAATTCACTCAACGACGATGAGCCCCCGCCATCTTCCAACAAGCCAGACAAGGCAGAACTCCTCAAAACCTTCAGCGCTGGCTTCTCGTTCTTTGTCGCGGGCGTTAATGATGGAAGTATCGGAGCGCTAGTGCCTCACATCATTCGCGACTACAAAGTCACGACCGCGATTGTCTCATCAGTGTAAGTTCACCTCATCACCTATTCACCTCTCATACTAACGTCTCCAGGTACGGCGCAAATTTCATGGGATGGTTCTTCGGTGCATTCTCAAACACTCATCTTTGTCAAATTTTTGACCTTGGCTCGATGCTTGCACTGGGTGCTGTTCTGCAAGTCATCGCTCATGCCCTTCGGGCCTGGAAACCGCCGTTCGCGCTATTCGCCGTCACATTCTGGTTAGCCAGTCTGGGACAAGCGTACCAAGACACACACGGCAACACGTTTGTCGCCGGGGCGAAGGGATCACATCGATGGCTCGCCTTTATCCACGCGATGTATATGGCTGGATGCCTTGTTGGACCATTCGTAGCGACAGGTGTGGCGTCTGCAGGAACTACCTCAAGATGGTACCTTTTCTACATTTTCCCACTTGGGATTGGCGTACTCAACGTCGCATTTGTGACCTATGCGTTTTGGGATACTCTCAGACTCAAGAGAAAGCAAGTGCCAACCGAAAGGACTCTCGAGGCTGATCAGTCCCCCGCCTCAAGGAATGACGACGCTTTCGCTTTGATCAAAGAGACTCTGAAGACCAAAAACGTGTGGCTCATCAGTCTGTTCTTCTTTTTCTTTCTCGGAGCCACACTCACTGCCAGCGGATGGGTGGTTGAGTACCTTGTCGATGTGCGAAATGGCGACATCAACCAGATGGGTTTTGTGCCTGCTGGATTTAGCGGAGGGTCTCTACTTGGAAGGCTGTTTCTTGCCGAACCTACGCACAGGTTCGGAGTTCGAAGAATGATCTTTGGGTTCACCATTATCAGCATTGCTCTGCAACTGCTGTTCTGGCTGTATGTCTTGTCCTCCCAGATTCGCAGCCACCACTAACATGCACAGCGTTCCAAACATCATCGCTGCATCTATCGCTATCAGCTTTCTAGGTTTCTTCATGGGTCCATATTTTGCCACTGTAAGTGTCCCCAGACTCATCTGACGGATATGGCTTACACCAACAGGGCATTGATGTCGGCTCCAAACTGTTCAACCCTCGTATCCAATCGACTGCTTTGGCCTTCGTCTTTGTCTTTGCGCAACTCGGAGGCTGCATGTTCCCGATCATCACTGGACTTGTCGCTGCGAGTGCTGGTGTTGGAATTCTGCAGCCCGTTCTTTGTGCGCTGTTAGTTGCCACGGCAATCTCCTGGTTGTTTGTCCCGATGCCAAAGGACACTGACAATCCAACGCTGCACCAAGAGTAGCCACCAAGCTCAGAGAAACATGGTTTGAATGACTTGGTCGTCGTTGGGAAATTCCAATCTGCTGTTGATTTGAGTCAATCACATGAAGTGGAGATGGATGGAATGGTGTTACGGTAGGGGCTCTTCTGTATGCTTTCAAAGAGGAATAAACTCTGGTCTAGGATCCAATATAGCTGATTTGCCGGATTGTAAGTGGAAAAAAGCCAAGGCGTTTTGAAATCATTATCTCATATGAGTTGACATACGGACGTGAGAGATAAACCCCGTACGACACTGCACTAAGTTCTGGGCGATGCGAAGCTCTCGGATGAATGAAGTTGTACGGAGCAAAGTTACCTCATGTTTCGAGAAAAGTCTCTGATGCCTCAATAAAACCTTCTTATTCTGACTTTACTCTATCCTGGTATGTGATTTTCCAGTAGACACATAAATACGCCTCACTCGCTCAATTACCCTTCTTTCACGATACACAAATCACAAAACACATTTTCGAAAATGTCACGCCCGTCGACCTCATCAAGCATTCACGGGTCGGACGTCTTCAACATTCTAGTCGAGATGAAGCTCGAGATTTTCAGCTATCTTGATCTAACGGATATGAGCGCAATAATATCAGCGTCACCTACCATGTTACGCTGCTTCAAGACAAACGAGCAACGCATACTGAAGGAATTTAAGACTAAAATTGGTAATTTCTACCCAAGCCTCTCCAACGTTTCTCTTGCTTACCATGTTGGCCGTCTGTATCGCATACGAGAACGTCACTGCCTCGACACGACAGAGGTGGTTGAAACACAGGTTCGACCCGTGCTAGATGACATCAAGAAACTGAACTTTGCCAAAGGATGGGATGAGCCCGGGTTGACACCTGTCCAGTTGGAAATGGCCCGGAACTTGGAGCCGCTCATCAGTGAAGTCTTAATGACGCGCAGAAAGACATGGTTGCAGCACCCAGACGCAGGGAAACCGAGAGAGGCATTCATCGAGTCTTTTCTTCGGTATGAATGCTATACCAAGATATTTTACCATGACGGAAGATTCTTGTTCACTGGCACATCCGACATATTGGCCAACATACGTCTGTTCAACAAGCCAAGTTGTGGCCAGGTACCTCCCACGATATGGCAAGAAATATACAGATTCGACCTTCAGTTACAATTTGCAGACCCTGTGCATATCATGCGTGTTAATTCGCAGGCCGATATGCTTGGGATTAAGCGACACAGCAAGGTCCTGAGGCTGCACAAGATGCATCTTATGTTGCAGGGATATTCTTTTTTGAGTCGTCTGAAAAGCCTCAGTCCTACCGATCTAGATCGCGAGCTACTCGGCAGCCTTTCAGATTTTAAAAAGAATAATAACTGGGCCGAGTATGATTATCTATATACAGCTTGGCTAATCTGGCTTGAGTTGCACGAATGGGTATATAGGCGATACGGTGGATGGCTACTTGACGATAGAAATTGAACACTCTCACATACATCTATTCGGGGTCTGCTAGTGATGCACCCGGTGATAGATGCCCGGCAATGCGTACTTAGTAAAACACGACTCCTGATCACACGACTTCACACGCATCAAGATATAATATCCTGTACGTATGTCTTGTAATACTCCTTATAGCAAGCGTGGCATTCTGTGCCGATTATAGGGTTTCCATCGTTAACTACATCTCCAGGTACTATGACTTCAATGCCTGCCTACAAGTTGCCCTTTTTTCTCTTGCCTTCCCTTGACATGAGGTCTCCGCTGAGCATAAAACGCGCTGTCTACTTGCTTCCACGAACATCAACACATCATAAAAACCACTAATCATGATATCAAGTGCAGTCTTTCCACAATAGGTATAAATTATGATTATCCCGAGTTCATCTACATGGAGTCCCTTTCAATACTGTCCGACCTTCTATTCTGCGTCGTAACCTGTGTCTTATTAAACTTCCCCGACCCATTAACCAAACTCTGTTCATCATTCTCACTATACTGCACCCTAAAAGTCCTCTGCATCTCGATACCTCCATGCTCAGGTGAATGTATCGAATCGGCTGTCTCAGAAGGAAGCTCGACACGTGCAGCACGACTGCGACTCAAGACGTGTGACTTACGGCCGTAATTGTCGCCGTAGTTGTTGTACTTGCTGGAGTCGTATGATGAGCCGCCGAGGGCAGGGAAGATGCGTACGAGGAGGACACGTAGGGCGGGCATGGAGGCACAGATGATGCCGATGTTGATTTCGACGGTCGACCAGATTGAGACGTCGGTTTGGTCGTAGGTTGGGTTGGTGGAGGAGCCAAGGTGAACGATGTACTGAAGACGGATGATGCTCACGACAGTAACACTGAAAGGTTAGCTGGGCTTTTGACAGGTGGGAGGACACGAGACTCACAAGGTTCCGACGATAAACATGGCGGCGACACCAATCTTCTTCTTCCAGTGTAACTTGAGCTTACGAAGATACCACATTGGGATGCCCAGCATCCAGAAGTCAAGAATGATACTGATTGCTGCATTCGCCCAACCGATGGATGCGATGTTGAAGCTAGAAAGTTAGCAGGGTCACTCGAGTTCAAAAAGAGCACATACCATTTTCCTTCATGCTCGCCGTCCCAGCTGAGCCAGAAATAGTTAACAGGCGTGCACTGGAAGGCGGCCAAGAACACGAACACAACACCATAAACAGTGTTGAAAATGATCGTCCCCCAGAGAAGCTTCTGCGCATGACCTGGGAAAATCCGTAGGTAGAAGAACAGCAACGAGGTTTTGAGAAACGAGACTTGGGCAAAGTAGAAGACTTCCAACAGCCAGAAGTAAAATCCGAACGTGGTAATCTGGTCAAACTCGAGCGTCCAGATATCACGGCCTTCTCCGTGTCCCGCCGTACCATGAATATTCATCGCTGTCGACGGCATACCGATGAGAAGCGTGAGACAGATAAATAGATCGTCGAGACCGAAGTCGGCCTGGCTGAGGAAATACTTTGTGCCGAGTCGGAGGAGGATCGAGACGCCGGAAATAACGCCGAGAACGATGGTAACGTTGATGAAAATCGAAGTCTTGTCTCGGACGGGATAGTCGCAGTAAGTGTAGGTCATGTTGAGAGTAGCTGTAACTGTTAGCTTGATTCTTTGACTGCTCTGTGTACATACTCAAACTGTCTTTGACACTACAAATTTCAGCTGCACATCCCTCCGCTGTTTTTATGGTCGTTTGTCCAGCACACAAGCAAGACACATCGGAAGTCTTGCAGTCTGAATTAATAAAAGCATCTCTATAACAAGGAGACTTTAACAATTAGCAACGGTCAAACAGCAGAGTGACAAACTTACAGAACAACTAGGCAGAGTCTTGAGCAACTCCGTCGTGTTTCCAAAATCTGCTACAGTCCAGGGCACAAAGGCCAGCAGCAAAGGTAAAGCCCACTTCATGATCGACAAAAGTTAGCGAGACAATCACCCGCCCTGCGGATCCTGTTCTGGGGGAGCTACTATATATGGTCCTCCCACAAACCCTGACGGCCATCGTCTCAAGTGGGTTGAAGGATTTAAAGACTTGGTCCTTGAAGGGCCCCTGTTCAGTTCGTCTCATCTTTCCAGCCCCGGAGCGTGCTATACTCAACGTGGATGGAACGGCTGTGCTTCCGTAGCATTGGAGTTATACCATGCAAGGCAGGCCCTTAGAATAGCGTCATTTCTTTGCCACGAGGGACTGAACCAACCTGCATTTTGAGTCTCATTCGCTAAACATGTATGACAATCTTATAGGATCAAACAAGGGTATCTTGCCAGATAATCTCTTTTTGTTAGATACCCCGTGTTTCATGGCGACGTCGGTTCTCTTTCTGGAAGGTCGTGACAGTTGGTCTAGCCCCTGCGCTAAGAAAAGAACCAACGCCGAGGATGACATTCCAACAGCCAGTTTTTTGATCCCCTGGCTTGGCATGTGTCAACGGCCCGATCCCTGGTCTGCCAAGGATATGGGGAGAGGTAATTATCTCCAGCAATCTTTGAGGGTAAGCACACAATTCCAGAATATTATTCCTTTTCTTCAGCTATTACTTGCATAGAACCAAGACTTTCCTTCCCCCTTTTCCTTTCTGTGCCGCATCATAATTCACATCGGGGTAGCCAAAAGCAGGTTAGGATGTCCGGCAATAACCCTTGTATGCCGTTCTGTCAGGTCAGACTTGGCAATTGGACCGAAACGCCACACAATGAGACAAAAGGGTAAAAGCACAGGCTAATCCGAGTAGCAGAAAATGCAGGTCAACCAGAATAAGTAAACGTTTCGTGACATGTTGCTTCCTCATCAATAAGGTTTTAGACTATGGGGACCGGTTTTCGGGTATGATCTTCAAAAGCGGAGTGTGCTCCATGACCATCATCTTCAGTGCAACAGCGAGTTCCTCACGGACCAAGCCTAGAACACCAGCCCTGTACATATTGAATTAGCGACGTAGGATTGTCGCATCAACGGTCGACTAGGGCGTAATCTGCATGGTTGTCTTTCAAGTATTTTGTCGAATGGCGGCAATTCCACTCGCCAAGAAGTTTAGTATCCTGTTTCTTCTCCGCGCGCATTGTCATTAATTGTTTATGCCTCCAAGATCCGCGTTCCATGGCCAGGTGGTATAGCCGAATTCGGTTATCGCAGCATTAAAACTGCTACGTAGACCGTTGCAGTGATGACACGCCGATTCAACCTTGAGACTTATCTTATGTTACCGTAACATAGGAGTTGACGTGCTGTTCTAGATCTGTGCGCCATGTGACGTCCAGGACTACCCCTGGTACCAGTTTTAGCGACGTCGGACATGGGCGCATAAATGACAGTGCTTCGTCCCAACGCCCGTATATGTAATTTTACAGTCTAACCCCGGATTCAGCTACTGGTCTTTTTGAGTCCAGAACGTTGGATTCTGGAAAGCTGCTCTTGAGGATTGGTTTCTCGCATCTTTGTTCAAAATCGGTCACCATGTCGCTATGGGTCTTGTTGGAAAAGTTCACCCGGGATCTTCTCTGCCGCTCGAATCCACAAAAACTGGATATGTCGCCTTACAGGGATAGTCTAAAGTGCTCAAGAGTCAAGGATAAAAGCAAAGGGTGTAAATCCAAGGAAATCTGCCTAAGTATTATAGCACTAACATACCTAAAAGAAAAGCCTAAGAGACTTACTATATATTAAAATAAGTTAAATAACTCCTTCTTATTTATAT
>JAALXH010000473.1:0-40438 GCA_012977735.1 Fusarium tanahbumbuense | reverse complement strand
GCCCCCCCTCCCAACACACTAAACCACTTCTACATAAGTCATGCGAGGTCACTTGGCTAACATACAATTTTCTCAATGACAGTATATATCAATAGCATGGTCAGTAAACTCTCCTTGCTATATCTATCCATTGTCGTCGTTGGCATGTAACACAATGGCGCACCCTCTTCATCATCGACCCCAACCCGGCGGATCCAGCTAACATGTCGCAGCAACGAATGTAAGAGACGCAAGATAAAATGTAACGGTGAAACTCCATGCCAGCGGTGCGGCAACCTCAATCTCGCTTGCCTGTATGCGCCCAACTGCTGTTCCGGAAACTTCAAGGAATCAGATGAGTTCAAGCAGATGTCAGCGCAGCTTGGCCGGCTTCAAGAAGAAGTTGGTTGGCTGCACCAGACAGTCAAGACCATGCAGACCGAACCTGCACGTTTCTCTTCGGGCGGCGATCGAGTAATGTCACATGGTCATGCCACACCAACAATTGCGCCTTCACCGTCCCATAGCTCCGCTTCCTTCAATCGTAATGATGGCTCAAAGTATGGTTCTTTCCGTGGCCCTACGAGCATGGCTTTTAGTCTGGATGTTGCCAACAACACCATTAACAACATGGGGTACAAGGGTATCTCTGACGAAGAGAACGTACATATGAATGAAGGATCGGGCACGATGTCCTCACGTCCGGGAGACCCCCTTCACGAATTCGACAAGGATGAGATGGTCCGCCTGTGCCGCCTGCACGAGGAAGAGATAGGCATCATGTATCCGGTGCTGAATATTCAAACTGTCATATCTCATGCCAAGGGTCTATCGACTTATCTCGAATCAGTCCGACAACAAAATCCCCGAGAGCTTATCAACGACGACAAAACTCTACAACTTAAGATTATCATGTGCTGTGCGCTAGTGGTAGAAGACCACGGACATAGCGACAAGGCAATTCGCTTGTTTGACAGCATGGAGACAGTACTTAACCGAAAGCTCATGGCTGAAGCTGCTGATGTCGGAACGCTACCAATATTGGCTCTGGTCGCTGGCTACCGATTTCTGTCCAACGACGAGATTCTGGCGTGGCGCGTCATGGGTCATGTTGCCAGGTTATGCTTGGAGCTTGGTATTCATCAGAGAACAGGTCTGATGAGGATTCAGGATGAAGAGGAGCGAAAGAATGCTCTAGTTAGCTTCTGGTCAGCCTATGTCCTAGACAGAAGGTGGGCTTTTGCAACTGGACTTCCTTTTGTTGTTCAAGATGAGGAGATTGATTCACAGCTCCCGTTCCCTGTAAGTGTTGGTCTCATGGCACGCACATGAACTTGACTAATAAGATAATAGGAGGAATACCCATATCTCGTCGCCATGATCACCTATTCCCGTATAGGTGCAAAGGTGTGGCGGCAGGTCGCTCATTTCGGTCCAATTCTTGCCCGTGATGTACGATCTGAGGAGCTGGAAAACGTTGACCAAGAGCTGCTGCAGTGGTATGAGCAGATTCCCGAAGAGGTTAAAGTCCGCAACTGGGATAAAGAGAAGCACATTACCTCAACGCCATCATATAATCTCCAACGGTTGCGAATTTGGACATATTTGCGTTTGAATCAAGTGAGTATACTGAAGAAAGGTTCCGATCACAAACTAACCACTTTTAGATGCGAATCTGGCTTTACACACCTGTCCTTCATAGCGCGACAAGCATCATGGCGCATCCTGCGCAATCAGAGCGTGTTGTCGATATTGCAAAGGACACCATCCGCTACCTCAGCCATTTAAATAACACGACAAACCTATACAGGCGTGTGCAAGTCTTCTACCACCAGTTCCTCACATCAGCCATCGCCGTCGTCTTCCTCGCGTCCGTCCACGCTCCGGTACGCTTCAGTTCTAATTGTCGCGAGGAATTCTATATGGCCCTGGAACTAGTCAAGGACCTATCTGCCAAGAGTTGGGCATCACAGAGGCTATGGAGGACAATCCGCTCGCTCAAAGATGTGGCACCACGTTTCGGACTGAACCCCGAGGATGATCCGCAGTCGACAGCTGCGTTAGGGATGATTGGACTCGCACGAGGCCACATAGATCAACAACAAGGCTTCCGCAAGCCCTCAGTACCAGGCCAACAGTCATCATCAACATCAGACTCGGTGGCCCAGAACGGATCGCGTATCCAGGCTGAGATGTCTCGCATGTTTGAGGGCTATGTGGGTTTGAACGGCTTCCAGTACAACGAGAACGACCAGGGGCAGGGCCAAGGGCAGGCCTCGAATACTGAGGTATCTGACCCGCAGAGTGGCATGTATGGACTCGACGGCACCGTCTTTGCACAATTTAAGGAGATGTATTGATGATATATCGAAAGATGTCGAAGGACGTCAATATTAGAACCTAGTATAATTTTAATAAGTGACTAGATTTCTCGAAATAATGCTGTTGATATGGTCCGATAGCAGTAGCTGTGGCTCCTAAGTGAACTGCAACAAGCAGACTCTGAATATGGCGTGGTGAGACTTACAAAACCTTCCAAAAGTTAAAACAGAATCGACCAATTATACAGGAATGAGCTTCGTTGAGATACGGAATTTCCTGTCTGTTCGATCCTTCTCATCATCACGGTGGGTAAGCAAACCAAGCTTAGTAAGTCACCCAATTGAATAAACGCCACGTCCAAGTAGGTATCTTGAACTTCCATTCACCTCAATAGACATCAACACCAGAACAACTATTCTTTAATCCCTCGATAGCTTAAGGGTCCTCACAATGGTATCTGCAGCAACGGCTCCGTTCGTCGCCCACGCCCTCATCGAAACTCCCGCAGCCTTCACATTCATATTCAAACCATCCTCTCAACTACAACCTCTACCTCCATCCGCAGCTCTCATTGTTCAATCTTTTGGTGGTCTCTTACTCGCTACAAATCTTATCGCACTGGTCTTTATTCGTCGACCTTTCGACGACGTTGCGCGCCATGTCGCTCTCGCTTTCGCATTCTGGCATATCTGGCCTTGCTATCGCGCTTACATGCGCATGAATGGGTACACAAAGGAAGAAGCTTCAACGACGAAAACGCTAGGAGGACCGGTGGTGCATTTGGGTGTTCACGTTGTGCTGCTGACTATGTTTCTTGGTGCTTGGTTATTCGGCAATGCCTAGATAATAAGTCTATGATGTGTGTGTATCTACAAATTACAACTTTTAAATGTGTATCCCTTTTAGTTTCTGAACAGTCTAAGTCCCGCCTCTTCAACATCTTCCATCTCGTCATCGCTCTCGTTCTCGTTGAGCTGCATCTTGCGACCGAACAGTGTGCCGAAGAAACGGTCAATAGCGCCTTGCTCCCACGCACGTCGGTCCTCGGGAGCCATGAAGTTCTGCACCTTCTCGTGGACAGTGAAACGCATCTTGCGGCCCTTGCTTGCCTTGCGATCGACGTTCTTGCGGTTCTTGACATCCTTGGCAGCTGTGAGAACCACTGTGGGCACGGCCTCGCCAGCGCCGGCTCCTGATGAGCCTTCCACTGTTCGCTGGTCGACAAGCTCCTTGAGAAGAAGCTGGTAGAAATCGGCGTCGTCGTAAATGTCGCTGTCTTCTGAGATGCCCTTGGCAGCCTGGGCGGGAGCGCATGAGCGAGGGGTACGAGAACGCTTGGCGAGACGGTTGTCGGGGTCGATAAGTTGATCCTTGAGTGCGCTGATAAGTGTCTTGTTTCGCGACTCGAGACCCTTTGGCGCCGTGACGTTAACGGATTGCACCTTGCGAGACCACTTCTCCAAGCGATCCTCTCTAGACTTGATGGCTCTCTCCTCCTCGGCCTGCATCTGCTCCCAGATCTGGCTTGTAGTCATAGAGACGTTCAACTCGCGCTTGCGCTTCTCGCCAGCGTGAGAGGGTGCGAAGTTGTCCTTGAGGCTGCTGATGGTGTTGAGGAGCTTGATGGCAGCCTCTTCAGCGGCCTCGTAGGGTTCCGATTCGGGCTCGGGGGTGGCGTCGAGGGTCTCGAAGGTGTTGGCGGCGATGAGGGCCTTTTGGAGACGGATTCGAATGTTCAGGAGTCCGTCGTAGGCCTTGCGCTGTTGGCGAATGGCAAGACCCTTGTCGACGTCAGGTCGGGTTGACAAAGCTGCCATCATGGGCTTTGCGTTTTGAGCCTTGGCCTTGGAGTCCTCCTCGTCGCTAGAGCTTTCATCTTCGTCATCCTCTCCGTCTTCGCCAGAGCCCTCTTCTTCGTCGTCATCCTCCTCTTCATCATCTTCGGAGTCCTCGCCATCGACAAGAGCGTCCAGGCCATCGTCCATGTCGTCTTCTTCAGAGTCAGAGCCCTCAAGCTCTGCACCAGCGTCATCCTCGCCATTATCGGAAGATGACATATAGTCGGCGGCAGTGGCTCTCTTGGAAGCAGGCTTTTTGGGCTTGGAGCTTCCGCGGAAAGTAAAGTCCTTGAAGTGCTCCTCGTCGCTCTCGCCTAGTGCATCGTCGCTTGAAATCTCTGAGTCGTTGGCCTCAGCTTCGTCGCGCTCAAGATCGGCGGTCTCCGGGTCGTCAAATTCTTCATCGCCCTCTTCCTCATCGTCGTCGTCGTCCTCTTCGGATGCGCTCTCTTCAAGAGCATCTCGAGAGACGCGCGAACCTCGGTACTGGGGACCAAGCGACAGGCCATCCTGCTTCCTCAGCTTGCTCTTTCCGACGGAAACATAGTGCTCGGTGCCGGCGTTCTCGTCCTCGCTATTCTCGCTTCCGCTGTCCTGCTCGCTCGCCTCGACATTGGCCTCAGGGTCGTAATCTTGAAATGGTTAGAACACATATCACGGTTAATAAGGATCAGTTACGACATACCCCTGGCGATAGGCTCGTCGGCGTCCTGAAATTTCTTCGCGCGACCCTTTGCTTTAACCATTGTGAATTGGTACTTTGACTTTTTCTTTGGTAGAATGTTACAAAGGTCTTCCACTAACAACAGTAGCCCCCACGTTGGAAATTTTCTGAGATTCGACCTTGAACTTTTAGGCGGTGGAAAATGGCAGAATTGTCGCAGCTGAGCGTTAGTGGATGGTGCCCTGTAGAGTCCGCTAGCTTTGAGTTTATGGAGCGTTCACTGTGCATGAGTTTCCATGACACCTTATTTGGTCAGTCTCATGTATTATTGACATAGGTAGACAACTTGAAATATCTCTTCATTGTGCATTGTTGACACCCATAGAACCAAGCCTCTTGTGACTCAGAAACTAGAGCCGTCTATAACGTCATATCGGGCTTGGTGTTATTGCCCTCAAGATGCGACAAACATCGGCTCGGCTCTTTCAGAGCTTAAGAGCTCTTCAACATGAGAACCCACTGGTAAGTGGTATCTGACATAGGCCCAGTCCTGTGAAGCTTCAATCTCATTGAGTAATTCCCAGGGCCTTCCTCGGTCCGGAACACCTCCAACCTGGGGTAAACGTCCAGTACGCCGCAAGATCACAGGCGTTGAAAAGGTCATTGCTGTATCATCTGCCAAAGGTGGTGTAGGCAAAAGCACAGTTGCAGGTAACGGATGAAGACATGTTGTATGTTTGAAGCCTTTTTAATCTATGTATAGCAAACCTCTCCCTGGCTTTCGCCCGTCTGGGCTTTCGTGCTGGTATCCTAGATACTGATATCTTTGGCCCATCGGTTCCAACCTTATTTGACCTCTCAGGAGAGCCAAGGTTATCAAACAGTCAGTTGTTCCGTCGCAGAATATACACATATACTAATATTTTCTAGATAATCAACTGATTCCTCTGACAAACTATGGTGTCAAGACAATGTCCATGGGCTATCTTGTCGGGGAGAATGCGCCAGTTGTATGGAGAGGTCCCATGGTAATGAAGGCCATCCAGCAACTTCTCCATGAAGTCGAATGGGGTGGTCTCGACGTCCTCGTCCTTGATCTGCCACCAGGCACAGGAGATACGCAGCTGACTATTACGCAACAAGTTATCCTCGATGGTACGTTCCTACAATTTACGGTTGTCACTTTTACTAACAGAAACAGGCTCCGTCATCGTAACTACGCCTCATACCTTGGCTACCAAGGACGCTGTCAAAGGCATCAACATGTTCAAGACAGTTGATGTCAATATCCTTGGTGTGGTGCAGAACATGTCTCTTTTCCAATGCCCTCACTGCCACGGAGAGACCAACATCTTTGGTTCCAACGCGAGAGTGGAAAAGTTATGCCAAGAGCACAAGATCGACTTCTTGGGAGATATCCCCTTGCATCCCAACATCGGAGACGATGGGGACAGAGGAAAGCCAACAGTAGTGGCAGAACCTGAGAGTGAGAGGGCCAATGCCTTCCTTAAGATAGCGCAGGATATCTGTCCAAAGATCGATCTGAGCAGCAAATAATAGCCAGGTCGACTCACCATATACAAAGCAATGGATTATGCACAGTAACGGTTCCTATCAGCTCACTTAGTAAAACGCTCGAACCAAGGGGAAGATGTGATGCGCTCATATAATGCTATTTGATTGACCTCTTCTGGCCTGTCGAAACCCCCTCGCTCCTAAGTACTAGAATCAGAGAAGATGAACTGGGATAAACGCCAGAAAGATGAATCGTTAGCCTCTGCAATGATTAAATAAGGCATGTTACCAAAACAAGAAGAAAGGTCCAGAAATTTCCAAACGCCCCCCGCATGCCCTTTGCGTGTCGAACCGAGTACCCTGCCAAGAGAGAATGGTAATTAGTCTAGCTCATCGTTCACTTGATAGATATGACGGCTTCGTGTGGGGTCTTTGCGCATTGTTTGGCCGGAGCCTGTGAAGCCAACTGGAACAAATGTTAGTATCTTGTGAACAATCTGTTGATAGACAGGGATGCATACCTCTACCGTGGACACCTTCGGGAGTGCGGAACATGCTGTCCTTCTTTTGAGTCTTTCCAAACTTGGACTTTGCGCTGAATTCTTGCCACTTATTCTTATTCTTTTCAAGTTCCTTCTTGGCCTTGATTTTCTTTGGCTTGGGAGGCTTCACCTCGCCATCGTTTTCAGCTGCCTTCTTCGCCTCGGGATATACCGTCGCGCCTGCGGAGGTAACCAGTCCAGGAGCAGGCGGCGTCGCGGGCGCTGAAGTCGTCGGTGTTCCATCCGCCTTTCGCTTGTTGGACACGGGTCGGATGTCGCGGGCTTGCAAAGTCTCTGTGTTATCGTAGGTCTTGAACTTGACGACATAGATGGGATTTGAAGAGGATCCAGTGATGGAGGTGATGCGCGCCGGGTAGAAAGCCTTGTCACCAGAAACCCACTTCGCTAGGACGGTGTCGTTGACGTGATAATTCGCGGGAGCCGGTTCCTTCTCCTCGGCCGGAGCTGCTTTCTTAAAGGCGGGGTGGTTCTCGCGCGACCACTTCTCGGGCTCGGGTGGCGGTGATGGCTGCTTGGGGGCGGGCTTTGGCGCCTGCGCAGGCTTGAGCTCAGCAATTTGTTCATTGAGAAGATCGATGAAGCCATTCAACTCGTCCTTTAAAATTTTGAGTTCGGCATTGTCGGGGTCGTCACGGAGCTGGCCAAGAACGATTTCGAACTGGAAAGAAACTGGTCAGTATGATGTATTCTGACATCGGGCATGCGAATGAGAATGGGTGTCGCACTTGTTCTTGGTAGGCCTTCTTTTCCTCTTCGATTTCAGCGATGGACGACATGATTGCGGTGTTTGCGGGCGTTCGGCGATGTAGTAACTAATATCTGGAGTTGACGTAGGTCTGAAAAATGTTTGATGGCGGCGATATGTTGGTTGTTTGCCAATACAGATACGCAGACAATGGAACTGACATGAAGATTGAAGTTAAAGGTCACGTGCAAGGTATGCACTATAACAAACACGCACGCACCAGGCACCCCAGCTTATCCCCGCCATCAAAGAAAGCTTCTAGAAGAAATGATGCAAAAGGGTGTGGAAGGATTCAAATTGTTGATGATCCCCGAGTAATTTCATGTTACGCAGGAATCTCTGTATCGTTGTAATGCTTCGTGCTCTGATCAGTTGCTGGTATTCAACAACGAAGCCTAATTTAGGTGGATTTAATTTCCCTGCAGAAAGAGTTTAGAGACAGCCTATTCGTAGCTAACGCAGGGATATTAACACATGCAGTTGTTAAACAACGATAGAATCACATGATGGTAACTCTCTGTTTGGCACAACCTGACGACACGCGGCATTGGCGACATGAAAGTTCCGTTAAAGATTCCATCCATGTATCTCGACGACCCTCAGGGTATCAGAAGAATTGGCCCCAGAAGCATAAGAGACGAAACAATTTGGTCACTTTATGCAAGCTTAGGTAGAGTAGCACTTAGGCTAGGTACTTTATTATAGTAGCTCAAGGGTTAGAGATAATTCTTCTCGCCCAACCTGGCAACTTTTATTCATATACCTTGATATCCAATCCCGCCCAAGCTTATACTTGCTGAACGCCTAAAGTCGGCCCGGGATCAGACTCAACAGTCAAAAGTCTAAAACCAGGACATGGTCGGTATCGTTCATTTGCTATCCCAACTAGTGATTAGTGATGCCGTGTCCGTGAGCCCCGGCCCATGGTTCGTGAACTAATGCATTCTGTATTACAAGTGACGCATTCGTGAGTTCGGCTCAGCTCAGCCCAGCCAATTTTATACGAGTGACTCGTCTCTTTTTTTATGTGACAAAGTTCCACAGGCACAGCGAGGCTTCGTAAGTGGTCTCTCTTTTCTCGGATTGCCAAAGAAGGATATTCCTTTACATTCCGATTGCGGCTCCGGCTCAGTTGTGGTTAATAAGTTAAACTATCATATGTCTGCTACAGTAGTTATCTCCTGTTGATCTCTCATCTCATCTCTTTGCTCACTGTCACTGTCACTGTCACTGTCACTCCCAACAAGTTCACTCGCTAGTCTCATTTATTGACGACCTACCTAATCATCTCTGGTTCATTCACTCACTAGCTCCAACTCAACTTGAATTTATTTGTGCGGATATCGTCACTAATAGAACGGTAACTTAGTGCTCTGCTGTGTTGTCAGAGAACAGAACTTAAACTTGCACCCCTCCACTCCTTCGGAATCAACGAATCTCACTCGTCTCTTTTACAAAAAGACTTCATTTCATTTGATTTCCCCTCTGAATCCATTACAAGCTGGTCCTAGCATCTCGGCAACACTAGTTCCTAGTTTCAATCTCCGCCATTTTGTTTGCTCCTTCGTTTCGTCTGGGGCTTTCCTTGCCTTTTTTACTTGGTCTGTGTTTGGGGTCTTGGTCTAGAATTACTCGCCTAGACTATCCATACTAGACACTACTTTACGTCAAAAAGTTGTTTCTCCTCCTTTGCGCAATCGCATTTTTTCATTCTCCCTCCCTTCTTTTACTTTTTGGCTATCTGTCTTCATATCTCATCATATCGACATCCCCAGACTCTCTCTCAGTGATCGTCGGAGATTATCTCCGCCCCTCCACCAAGTTTCGACCTCACCGATTCTTTACTTGGTCGATCCATTGAACATTGACATCACTGAAAAGGAGCCCTAGACTGAGACTGTACAAATCCGACCTACACTTAAAGGGAGCTCCATATTCGGCTACGGGAACGGAACTACAGTACTCCATACCATTCGCGATCCGACACGAGTTGAATTTGTTTTTTCTTACATTACATCGTTTCTTATTCTCAATCCCGGACCTCCCTTGCGATTCGCCTTTCCAAGTACAGTACTTACTTGCTCATGATAATATATGCTCGGGTCGTCGGTCCGGCCAGGAGGAACATAACACTGTAATCGCAAAAAAACAAAAACAAACAAAGGGGAAAACCACCGTCGCGAAACGAAACTCGCAATTCTCTACAACTCGGACCGACCTGATCAATTCGTTACCGAGAGAAATTTCGCGCAACCTTTACGTTGTGTATTATATACCACCTCTGCCCTAATACTACCCTCCCACATCTACATCCTGCCCTGCAGGACCAGTACAGTACAGTACAGCCATGCCTCACACCCGAGATGCGGACAGCGCATCGTCCACGAGCGGCCAATCAAAACGGCCTCCGCTCAACCATCAGGAGAGCGACACCCAGAGCGAGAGCAGCGGCGTACAGAGCCAACACCAACACCAGCAACATCGCCGACACGTTCGTCATCACCAGCGACAGCACACTGTTGGTCACCTCCATCACGCCCGAGGTCCTGGCTCCAAAACAGCCCCCAAGCAGCCAAAGCTCAGCCGGAGACATACCGACACTCCCGATCAGATCGAACAGCAGCAGATCCTGCATAGAAACGCCGCAGCATCCAATTCCCATCGACGAGCTGCCAGCGACGCCAAGCTCTCCTCGCGCGACTCTTCCTCGGGCAATCTCACAAAGAGCGCGTCACAAACAAAGCTGACCAAGAATTCCTCGAGTACAAAACTAAACAAGAGCCCCTCTCATACCAAGATCGTCAAGAGCCCGTCCCACTCCAAGCTCAAGCGCAATCGTTCACATACAGAAATCGGCAAGCGAACGCGATCGGCAGAACTCAAGCGCGCCTCGAGTACTACAATTGTCTATCAGCCTCAAACCTCTGGCGGCAAGTCGCAGGTACATTTCGATTTGGGCAACGAGGAGGACGAATGGGTTGATGCCAGTGGTTCCAACTCGCCGTATCTCTCCCGCAAGGGCTCCCTTAATAGCAGCAATCACTCTGTCCATCCCGACGACCGCTCGAGACCGGTAACGCCAAGCGACATCGCCGCTTTCAAGCAGGCGGAACGAGAACAACAAACAGAACAGCAAAATTCGACGAGCCCAGAACGAGAGACGGCGCATCACAAGGAGTATCTTACATCCCGCATCCTAAAGCGCACTCCATCTCACGGAGCCCCGCCCCAGATGAGCGCCGACCTAGCGCAGATTTCCCCGCGGCACTTTGCACCAGCCTCTGCTGAAGCCCTCGGGTCGGGGACTCTTGCAGGAAGTAACACGGATGAATTGACATCTCGGTTTGTCGAGGCAGTTGGTTCTGGATTGACTAGTGACGGTTCTTTTTACCGAGCTCCTCGAGGAGAATTTCGTCGATTTGATGATACTCCCCACAAGGCTCGTTCTGTGACTAGCTTGAAAGACGATCTCGACGAGCGTCGGCAGCCACCCACGAGTGCACCAAAGGAAGAAGTCGACGATAGCGCTCTGGCACCCAAGACAGCCAGGCGCACAGCGCCGCCCGCTGCCCAGACATCACGGACGCAGCAGAAGCTTAACTTGCAACGAGCCAGTTCCGTGATCGAACCTGGACAGGCAGTTGGTGGTGTTGGAGGAGTCGTTGGCCATACGCCACTTATTGGCGTCGGTGGTCCTGGTTATGACGGAGGTAACAGTCGAGACCCTCGTGTCGGCAAGCTCTTGGAACGCACTGGTATGGAGTATCTTGTCGTTCGACGATACCAGAACCCCATCGCGCGTTCAATCGAACGCCTTAACCACCTCCCAGGTGTAGCAAAGTCGTTACG
Organism: Fusarium tanahbumbuense; assembly: GCA_012977735.1. Taxonomy (NCBI): domain Eukaryota; kingdom Fungi; phylum Ascomycota; class Sordariomycetes; order Hypocreales; family Nectriaceae; genus Fusarium; species Fusarium tanahbumbuense. The sequence continues at coordinate 28,963 of JAALXH010000473.1, read as the reverse complement.
CATCCCGCACTCTTACTCAGCCTCTACAAATGGCAAGCGATCTGGAGATCTCATGATGCGGCAGCACACTCGCAACGTCAGTATGCCAGATGCTCGGTCGCGACCTGTTACACCCAAGCGCGCTACCTCGATTCGCACCAACGGCGCAGCGTCGAGCTACGACGGTAACGACGACGATGGCAGATTAACGGATCGATTAAGCGGATCAAGCCTCGTTGGAGGCGAGGAAGAGGATGGAACGACAACTCTGCTTAGAAACCTGTGGGAGAAGTCCGCAGAATTGAGTGCCAGCACGGATTAGAAACCTGCGTTTATGGCCACATATTTGTAACTATAAGGGAAAGGGGCGTATGGTGCATCAAGGATGGGAAGTGCTTGGTTAGCATATAGGTATAGAAGGGTACGAGTCGAGGACGTCACTTTTTAGAGCGTCATATAATGACAATATGTTTTATAATAATCCTATTCAAGAACTTATTCCTAATTATTAAAATGAATCGGGTTTGTATATTGTTTGAGTGGATCTACACATCTATATCTCTTTCTCCAACTCCGAGGCATGCCTCTTATAATCCAATGAACAGCCACCCTATCCGAACGCCAGTGATGCCGCGCTGCATGCTTCAGATATCCTAGTCTAATACAGGACTCTACACAATTATATATTCGGTGAAAGCTGATCGTACTTGACACATCGTTCAACCTGGTTAATGTTAGTACATGCGTAGAGGTGAGCACTTCGTGGACTTACGTCTTCAATACTGGCCTGCATGAAACGTCTGGCCTCTAGGCCTAACCACACCATGATCATAGAGAAATCCCCGGCCTTGGCCATATTTGTACCGCTTTGAGCGCTAAGCTGTCGAAGGATTGGTAACGAGCTGCTAAGTAGGTCGACATCAGGGTTCAAGCTACGACCGATACCCTCGAGAAGCAGAATGCTAATAACGACGTTGACAAAATCTCCCTCGAGTCGGACATGGTGATTTCGAACCATGCTAAGCACCTCCTGCAGAATATCTCCAATCTTGACATTGCCGAGGGCCAGAGTACGGCTCTTAACACTCAGAACAAGGTGCTGCATTTTGAGAGCAAATACCTCCTTATCTAACACAGCGTCAGGTTGGCGACAGCGCTCGCACATGAGATGACCGGCCTTGTATCCGTCAAACTCAGCAACAGCACGGAAAAGGTCGAGGAAGTTATCGCGATTCACAGCATTGAGCTCTGTTACTAATCCGGTGTCGATGAAGATTAGCTGAGGGCGGAATCCCTCCGCATCAATCTTGGCCAGCTCTTCTTCCCAGGCCTTTGGGTCCTTACGATGTCGGTATGGTCGAAGTCTCTCGAGCACTTGCTCAGTGACATCTTCCGCTTCATCAGGATGGGCTTTGGTCATTGTCTTTCGTAGGCGTAGCTCTGGGTGGGCCGATTGGTAGAACCGCACCATAATATTGCCAGGATGCAAATCAGCATGGACAAAATTATCAAGCAGCAGCATGCGAAGGAAAGCATCAAGACCCTCATCGGCAATGTCGTGCTGGAAGACACCACCACCATTCTCCATAAAGTCTGCCAATGGAATGCCTTGAGCATACTCCTCAATCAAAACGTTGCGAGTTGTGTATTCTGTGTAAGGGTATGGGAACCAAGCTGTGGACCGATCCTTGAAGTTCTTGCGGAAAGTCGCCAAGTTCGCAGCTTCTATACGGAGATCGAGCTGGAGCTTCATCATCTCTCCAAACTGAGTTACCTCATCTGGTAATGAAAGCCACTCGATGGTCGGGATAAGGTTGAGGAGAGAGGCAAAGAAGCCCATAATGCGAAGGTCTCTCCTTACTGTCCTCTCTACATGGGGGTGCAGAACCTTGACAGCAACGTATGATGATGGTATCCTTTGTGGTGAACTCTTCAGTACTGTATCGACGTTGCGCTTGACATTTTGCGCCAATGGATATGAATCATGCAGATCGGCCTCCTCGGGTTTGGCTAGGCCAGGCTTTAACTTTGCCTTGTAGACCTGAGCAATTGCGCCAACACCTAGAGGTTTCTCGTGGAACTCTTCGAAGATCTCCTCGAAAGGACGGCCACCAAATGCAGCTTCAACAGTGGTGCGCGTAGCATGGAGCGAATGGGCTGGCGCATTCGAGTGAAGCTTTGACATAATCTCGCACATTTCTGTAGGGAAGATATCGGTTCTTGAAGCTGCCCATTGCCCAAGCTTGATAAAGGCTGGGCCAGCTAATTCCATCTCATTTACCAGGAAGCCATACCACCAGAGTGTCCCTGATCGCTCGTTGTCTCTATCGGGTTGTCGATTTCCAAAGTAAATGGCAGGGATTGTGATAATGACCGGTACGAAGATAACGACAAGCTGGAGAAAGCGGAATCCTGTGCAGACAGGTTCAATGATCAAGAGATCGATCAAGTACTTGATACGCTCTCCCAATCGTGCAATGCCCCTTGATTCAGCTGAAACACCCTTCCTCACTTCGGCTCGCGACGCTTCGAGCATGCGCTTCTCTCCGGTTTCTTGATCATTGCCATTATCCTGTTGCGACAATTCCACAAAGGCAGCTGTCCCCAATGCCGCCGCACCACCAGACGCGCGCAAAGTTGCTCTTTTCAGACCAGGTGAAGACCATTTTGTAAATCGAGGATGGCGTGAGCTCTGAGAAGCGAATCGACGGCTAAGGATGGATATGTTGGGTCTGATGTTCGGACATGTTCGGAGGCCCGGATGGACGAAAAAGCGGCCTATTAAAGGGCCAGCTCTCATCGCGACGGAGAAAGTGTCTTGTTGAAATATTGATTAAACACGAACAATCTCATGTTCGAGAAGAGGTTTAAAACGATCGCATTCGAGGAGTGGGAAGGAAGTCGTTGGAAGGCTTTAGTCTAGGTAGGTAGTATAAAAAGACGAATGCGTTTACATGTGCTAACATTAATGATGCAACGACTCAGTTGCAGGGATGCCCGCCGTCCCCCTGGCTCAAGCTAACAAATGGTGTTAGTGACGTCGAGCTACTAACTAAAGTGACGTACAAAGTACGCACTGATTATCACTATCGGCTTATCAGCTCCGGTAGGTACGGATGCCTTCTAACTTGCACTGATTCTAGGCTTGAATTATTTTCTCGGGAACAACTCGGGAAGGCACGTGCTGCGCTGACCAAAGGCAGGAACATTTCTCGTTGGAGTGACAAGAAAGTGGGAAGCACTTGGCGCGGTTTGCCCCGGTCTTTGCCGCTTTTACGCCTCAAAATTTTTGTTAGGCGCAACAAAGTATTGGATCCATCCATTTTTGGGGAATTTCTTGTTCATCCATTTATCCATTCTCCAATTCTTTGATCTTGTCATCATCGTCAATCGACATTTTCGATTTCTGAACCCTAGGATTTGCACGCAGATCCTCTCAATTTCTTGATTTCTTCATCAAACGCTTCAACTTCAATCTATAATTATTAACAATGGGTTGGTTCTGGGCAGACGCTGCTCCCGCTGTTGCGGTTCCTGTTGGTCATCCAGCGACTACCGACAAGGCTCCTCCAGTACGTTCACATCCTCAGCATTCTCTTCTTTGTTCGCATACTGACCATCTTCCAGCCTGGATGTCCCATGCACCAAAAGTCCGCCGATGCCTTGAATCCTGCTGCTAAGCCTAAGCCCGCCGAGATCCCTCCTCCCACTTCAGGATGCCCTGTTCCTCACGCTGCGCGAACCGAGGAGAAGCCCAAGTCTTTGATCTCCCAGCTCAACCCTCTCAACTACATGTTCCCCGATCTCTCTCAGAAGCCTGCACCCAACCAGGAATTCGCTCTACCGACCAGCCGAGATGAGTCTACCATTCCTAAGGGCTCTGGTGATGGCAACTGGGAGTACCCATCTCCTCAGCAAATGTACAATGCGCTTTTGCGCAAGGGTTATACTGATACCGATATCACTGCCGTCGAGGGCATGGTCTCAGTGCACAACTTCCTCAATGAGGGCGCATGGCAGGAGATTCTGGGCTGGGAGCAACGATTCGCGCGGGGTCTTGTCAAGGGCTGGCAAATCTGCAAGAGAGGCGAGGGCCATGTTGAAGAAGAGCTCAACAAGCACTGGGATGGTGTCAGCACTGAGCCAAGTCTTGTCCGCTTCCAGGGTCGACCCAAGGAGTTGACTCCCAAGGCCCATATGATGCAGGTTTTGGGCATGCTTTATCCCTCTAAGTTTGCGTAAGTTCTACCATTCGGCTACATAAGATTGTCTGACTAACATATTTCAGCACCGAGCCTCCTTTTGATCGACATGACTGGTACGTCGCGCGTGAGATGAATGGTCAGAGAAAGGAGATTCGATACATTATCGACTACTACTCTGGTGAGCCTGATGCTGATGGCGAGCCCGTCTTCTTCCTTGATGTTCGTCCTGCTGCCACTCCTTTGGGCGCGGCCGAGCGTATTATCCGTTGGAGTACCGATACCTGGTGGAAGGCCATTGGTGGTGACAGACATGAGCAGGAGCCCACGCCTTGGTTCCGCGGCTCTTCTTAGACTCGTTTCTTTGGCGCTTGGGTTACGACGAATGCTGGTGTTTTGGAGATGCTTCTAGCGTATTTCTTTCTCCTCTCTAATTGTTACGATGGTGTGTATTTTTATAACGACGGCGGTTCAGGAGTCACTTGTATGAACATGAAGGTGGAGAAAAATTAGGACCATTTTGTATTATTATAAACTGCGCGCTGCATGTGCTTGCATTTAGTTCAAGTTAACAGCCAATTCGTTCACTTGGTCAATGAGAGCCTGGTCTTCTCCAGCTGCATTCTTCACCACCTTTCCAAGCTGGTGCTCCACGGTCATGCCAGGAATGTCGGACACAGCGCCCTGGGCCTGTTGAATTCGAGCAATCTGGAATTGCAAGAAGAACTTGGGGACCTTGATGGCGAGGTTTCCTCCAGCGGCCCTGATACCCGCCTCAGTAGCAAGGTAAACATTCAGCTCATTCTGGAACTTGTTGACATCGTTATCCGCCAGCGGTGATGAAGTCGCGAATTGCTCAAGAGCGAAGGCCAGAGGTGATTGGCCAGACTCGGCGAAGTTGACAGAGGAAAAGGTCACTCCGTTTGAGTTTACATCAGGGACGCCGTCGATGGTGGTTCGCGAGGTGTCGCAGGTGACAGCAGAGGCCAGTCCTGCGGCCGAGGAGGCGACCTCTTCGGGCAGGACTTCGTTGCCAACGATGAAGCAGGGGTTTTGTCTCTTCGCAAGGTGAGGCGCTAACATAGCGAGTCAGTATCATGACATTGATATCGATCAGATTGGTTCTTACCGGCGAAGGCAGTTCCAGCCAAAACGAGAAGAACGGGGAAATGCATTTTCGATGAGGGTGATTGAAGAGCGGTTAGGGAATGGTATTAGTGAGTGTAGTGAAGAACGAAAAGTGAATTATCAAATAAAGAATCCTCCAGGGATTGAAAAGAATTGAAGAGATACAAACAAGATGTAATGATATCTACCAAAACAACTTTGAATAAACAGGAACTACACGCCTTTTATACACTCAAACTATATGTGACCATCGTTAAGCAAAACAAGCCTCGGCATGAAGTTGAATCGAATATGACACCAAACGATAGACCTGACGATGTTTCCATCCCGAATACTCGTTCCATCCGACAGTGCCTGTATCATGGCTCTTGTCTTGAGGCTGTCTGCGACACTCCTCGTCCCAACAGCCCAAGCCAAGGGTTTCAAGGATCCCTGGTATGTCGCAATACTACACCCAAACTATCGACACCACAATCTAGAACATAGGGTTACATCATCCCTACTCCAATTCCAATGTAAGCTTATCGTCAAAAAGTCTGTGTCTGTGTGCATCTGTCTTGCAGCCACTGCAGTCAGGTCTTCGATATACTTTCCACATTGGGCAATGGATCTGTAACATGAAGAGTTGACATCCATCTCAGCGGTAACTGAGACAGTTGAGTCAGCCTACCAACCAAGTTTCATGAATCTTTGCTGGCAAATCCTAAAACTCTAATGATTCGTCTTTTTGATAAAGTCAAATAATGTTTGTTTTTTGTTTTATCTGATTTTATGAACATCGTACATTATCACATCTCTAATATCCATATCCATATCCATATTCAATCGCCCGGATCAACGTCGCTCCACTCAACCAATCAGCGACTGCGATTTTCTTCCAACGCTAAAGGGTCCCTGGAACTTTTTTTCCCAAATCGCAAAAGCAAAAGCTCGTCCCGTCCCTTTTTTAAGAAAGCCTGGTATTAGCCCAATTCCAAACGACGCTTTTTTGCGTCGCACAACTTCCTCATAATCAGCGTTCCTCCGCTTCGCCATGTCCGCTGAAGCTGAAACTGCTTCTAGCGACTACATTCGGCTTCACATCAGCCCTCTCGATCCTGAGCTTCTAAAGATCGTGCTGCCGGCCTCTGCAGCTCCCAAGGCGCGAAACATCTCCTACCACTCGATTGATACTTTCCCCGAGCGGCGCTACGGCTACGTCGAACTTCCTGCCATGGACGCCGATAAGTTGAAAAAGAAGCTCAATGGCGCTGTGTTGAAGGGCAATAAGATACGGATTGAAAAGGCCCGGCCAGAACAACGAGTTGAGCCTACCGGCGAGCTCGACAAGGCCGATGAGGAGCATGAGAAGAAGCACAAGAAGCAGCCCAAGGAATCAAAAGAAGAGAGGCGGAAACGAAAGCGTGATCCTGAGATTCTCGAGGGTGTTGCTCTAACAGACCGTAAAGTCAAGCGAGGATGGACAGAACCCGCCGACCAAAGAAGAAAGAAGAGTAAACAAGACAAGGAAAAGGAGAAGGATGGCAAGTACACAGAGAAGAAGAAGCGCCTAAAATCCAAGTACACAGAGGGAGATGAGTGCCTACTCAAGACCAAGGTCCCGCCTAACCTGGTGTCCACTCTGCCCGAGGACGAACAACCTCGAAAGCGCAAGAAGAAGGGCAAGCGCGAGGTCGTGATCCACGAATTCGCGAAGACGACAAAGTTCCCTAGTTTCTTGAAGAACTTTGCGGCCGAGGGCGAAGTCAGCGCAGCGACCGAGTTCGTCGAGGGCAAGGGCTGGGTGGACGAGAATGGCAATGTGGTCGAGACTGTCAAGGAGAAGAAGGTCACCGAGTCTGCGCCCAAGAAGAAGAAGGCCAAGAAGGCCCCCACGCCTCCTCCGGTCGAAGAGTCAGACGATGATACCAGCAGCAGTGGCACTAGCAGCAGCGGCTCGTCAGATGAGGAGAGCGAGAGCGAGGATGAGATGAAGGTCGATACACCTGTAAAGGAAAAGGTCGAAACCCCAGCAAAGGAAAAGAAGGAAACCACAACCAAGGCCAAACCTCAAACAGATGACGAGTCTTCCTCCGACGAGTCTTCCGCTGACGAAGGCTCTGACGAAGCACCTCAACAAGCGACGCCCCTCTCAGTCATCAAAGCCGACGACAACAGACCCATGTCCTCAAGCTCCTCCCGCAGTCTCACCATCAAGATACCCCCTCCTCTGACCCCCTCCACCAAGGTCCATCCCCTCGAGGCCCTCTATAAACGGGCCAAGCCCGACGAAAACGCCACCGAGACGCCTGCGCAGAAGGAAGCCGAGCCCTTCAGCTTCTTCGGCGCCGGCGGAAACGACGATGATATTGAGGAAGAAGAAGACCAAGATCCCGCCAACCAGACCATCGCAACTCCCGCGCCTATGACCCCCTTCTCTCGCCAGGACTTCGAATTCCGCAACGTTAGAAGCGCTGCTCCTACACCTGATACGGCGCATCCCTCGCGCATGCGCAACTTCTGGCCTGAAGATGAAGAGGAAGAGGAAGATGCTGAAATGGATGACGAGGAAGGAGACAAGAATGCAGCTGGGCCCTCGAGTTCAAGTGATTTCCAAGCTTGGTTCTGGAATAACAGACGTGATCTCAACCAATCGTGGATGAAGCGTCGCAAGACAGCTGCTAAGGAGAAGAGACATAGGGAGAACAAGGCTAGAGCAAGCAAGGCGGTATAGAACTTTTAGACGTGATATAAGAGGCATTAATAGGACATAACGATGCATATGTGTTGATAATGTATGACTTTCTGGATCCATCTACGCCCTGGCTCGTTTGACAGCAGACGGCTCCTGGGAATTGTGTGTTTCAACGAACCAGCCGGTAATCAACTAATTGCGTTCTTTCTATCAGTGAAGTCTAGGTATGTGTGCTAGTCATGCTCGTTTTCTATTTCCCTTCCCACTTACCACCCCTATCTGGAGAAATGTCTCGAGACGACAAATCGTTCACACATCGATGTGGTTTGTTATCTTCTGAACAGACGCCCTCTTCATATGAAGGTCCGTCGAGCCTGCTCCCCGTTAAGGTCTTGTGAGCTCCATGGCTATCCGGTTTGGGCGGCTCGGGAATTCTTCCTCTTCCTGTACTGTTCCCTGAACGCACGACATTGCTCTCTTCAAAAGCATCCTCTTCGGTTGCGGCACTCCTATTTGGCCGCCGAAAGTGGCTTTTATGAAAAAACTTGTGACCTCCATGCTTGATCTTGTGCATGAGACCAGGGCGTGAACAAGCCTGATCCGAACCTTCTTCTTCAATGTCAGCTATCTGCGAGCTACGACGTCTCTGAGTATCGGCATCCAGAGAAGCACTTAGTCTTCTCTCTGATGCCAGCAGGGTGGAAAGATTCTTGCCCTTCGATTTGTTGAAAGGGTTGGCATCAAAAAGTGATTTGTCGTATGTTGAAGTTGGTAATACTGGAGGCTGCTCAACAGCAGGGGTTGGTAGTGGTGTGTGAAGACCACTGCGAGCATCGATACCATGGTGGTAGAAAGTCTCCGGCGCTGTTTTGTTCGAGTCTCCGCCTTCGGCAGTTGAGCCAGTCCAGTCTGTAGTCAGATCGCGAGAGAAGAGTCTAGGGAATGAGGTGATGACAGTGCCATCGCTGACTCTTAGTTGCTGTTCAAAGCTCTTGTTACACATGATATCCGCCAGAATCTCAGCTGTGCTCTTTGGTGTAGTATAGTGTCTCAGTATAGGATCACCTTTGGGTGCTTTCTGGTCACTCTGCCGTCGGTCATCTGGGCATGAACGCGAACCCCCGTGGGTGGGTGAGCAGCAGTCAGAAACAGTTCGGCCATGTGTTCGAGAATCCGGATCATGGCCTACAGGATATGCCCGAGCCCAAGTGATCTCAGCAACACTCCGACGAGTGATAACAGTAGTCGTCGCATCCGATTCTGCCCCACGGGTTTTGGTGTGAACTTCCATGTCTGTTGCGTTGATGTTCGCATAAGAGGTTGATGGCAAGTTGATGGTAGTTGCTGGATCTACTGTTGTAGGCGTGGAAACTAGTATAGTGTTCGTGTCACCGTCCAGCTTTGGCAAAGGCCGACTCTCAGAAGATTCTTCTGTTGTTGTAGTTGTTCTTTCAGGCCTGTCGATATAGCCATTCTTCAACGCTTCGCCCAGCACAATACTAACAACGTCGCGGATGTCCTTGTCGCCAATGAGATATAATCCCCTGGCTTCCGGAACATCCCGCCCTTTACCATTTATAACACGCAAGTGTTCTCTCAAGTGTCTGATCTTCTGAAGTCGGTCGCTCACTTTCCTGGCGATGCTCTGGGTTGCTTCATCTCCATCATACAGCGGCTCATCGGCATCCACTACTGCCTCGTGAGAAGCTGAGCTGTCTGAGTCGATGACTACTGCAGGAATTCTTGAAGAGTCGACTCTCCACAGTGTCTCTTGACTATCGTGCCTCGGCTCGCCTTGATCTTTCTCCGATGCCTCGATATAGTAGGCTCTCAGCCCAGGCTCTGGCAATGCGGGCTTGAAGGAAACTTTCTCAATCTTGTAGCCTTCTTGTGTATCAGCATCTTGATACATGTAGTACGCAGAGCCATTCGATCGAGGATTAAAGATGTAGTAAGCTGGATACTCTGGCTCCGAGGTTGTTTTATGATCTTCCAAAGTGCTATCGGACTCAGCGTCCAGCTCCGGTCGAGGCGTATCGCTACTAGCGGTGGCAGCCTGAGAGTCCTCTGTCATCTCTTTCAACTTCTTATATACTGAGCCCAATTTGTAGAGTCGAGCATCGGGGATTGATCTTAAGCGGTTTTTCGTCAAGGGCTGCGGTGCCTGTCCTTCAGCATCAGGCGAAGCTGTGCCAGTCTCGACAGTATGCCCGTTTGGCGTTGTTTCGCCCGAAGCACTTGAATTTTCGTCGGCGTTATCGTCTTCCAATATGTGAGCTTTCTCGTTGCGGTCTTCCAAGTCTTTGGTAATCTCTTTTTGGCAGTTCTCGTCCGAATATGAGGAACTGGCAGAGGAGTGATGTGAAGAAGTGTCGTCTTGCGGGGACTCGGTATTCTTTGATGTGAACACTCTCGAGGGCTTTGTATATTCATCCGAATTGTCGTTCTTCTAAAACATAGATTTTCTATCTCCAGGGCTCATGAGTGTCGAATGAGGAGCGTTACTGGGCGGCGTATGAACTTGCTCGCCGTCTGTTTTATGGCTGTCATCCTTACTACCGTCATTGCAGGTGTCGAGTGCGTGCGGAGTAGTGTTCTTTGTCAAATCCTCGGTATCAGAGGACGCAGAAAACAAGACGAGGTCTGGGTGCACATCAGGGGCAGTAGTGAAGAGCGTTGGCATCTTAGGGAGACACCGTGTGTCGTCGTAACCCTCCATCTTGTAAGGAATATGGATTGGAGTGATTCAGATGGTAATGAAAGTGGATAGATAGGTTATGCAACACCGGTTGGTAAGATAGGGGAAGTAGAGAAGTATTGGCAAGATTGATTTGAGGTGATGATGGATGACAGAGCGGAAGAGACGAGCTCCGGTCGTAAGATATAGTGCGGCTATCTGGGTAAGGCGTTCCTTCCTTCTCCAGTAGTCATGGTTAGGACTATCTAGCATAAGAATAAGGAAAGAGCTCATGGCGGGTTTCTAAACGCACCATTTAGCGATAAGGAGTGGCAGGAGCATCGACATAGCGAGGACAAACAGTAGTGAGTAGTATGAAAGGAAGCGGTTTTTGTTCTGAAATATTCCTATAGTCGCTTTTTATGCGTGACGATTGCTACTCGCTGGGGCAGTATGATACTGTTGAGTTTGACTCATGGCTATACAACAATGGAAGCTTGCACCAACTCCCACTCCAGTCTTCGCTTCTAGATCCCCATATGCGGAAATCAACCACATCTTCTACTCCTTCCAGATCCTAAGAATCATCCTCTTGATCCCTAGTTTCGTCCTTTTCTGGATCTTTAGAATCGTTCGGTTTCGCATCCTTGGAGCTTTCCCCCTCTTTCGTCCACTATGGTAACGGGGATCCCTTTCCTGGCGTCCAACTAGATCCACCTCCAAATGCAGATCCAGGCGTCTGTGCCAAATAGTTGGTGTTTCTAACCGGTGTTACCGGCCCGGCTGAGCCATCCGCAGGTACCAAAGGAGGCGGCGTATCGGCTCTTGGAACCTGCTGGTCACCCTTGCGAGGCGGTTTGAAGTTGACGTCCCTACCTGCACGATAAATATCTTGCAACATCGTCTCCAGGATTCCGGCATCTTGAAACTCGAGATACTTCTTATACAACTTGAGGGCTGTCCGGGAATCTTCAATGGAGTCGTGCGTCTCCATTTGGATATCTTCTTTGAGGAGATGCCATGCCAAAAAGGCCAATGATAGCTTTCGCAGTCGAGACTTGAGGAAGAACAGGTCAATTGTGTCAATGACCTGCGACTTGGGGATATGTATGTTGATAACTCGGAAGTCCTGTTTCAGTCCATGGCCCAAGAATTTACATCCGAGGTTGAGAAGAATCCACATCTTCTTGTATGCCATTTTCAGTGGCAGCAGACTGTGCTTTGAAACTCGGGGGTCTAGATCTTGCTCAGTGATGCCCGAGTAGGATGTCAAGTAATCGACAATCGGTTCTCTGATATTGATGTAATCATCGATGAATGGCGTCCCTTCGTCTTCACCTTGGCCACGAACGACTGATGCTCGAGCAAGTGCGTACGCTATAGGTCGGATGGTCTCCCTCTCACCATCTGAGTTCATTTCGATCTCTGGTTGTCGTATAGCAACAAACTCAGTGTCGAGCGCGATGATTGTATCTGGGCCAGGGGCTTCAGTTTCAGGGTTGAGTACCTGGTATGTCTTTGTTGCGGGATCCGTGTTTGGACTAGAGAATGTCAATAAAATGGAAAAAGACGACGGAGACGAATCAACACATACCTGAAGTCCTTGTAGAGGATAGAGGTGTCGATATTCTTCTTCCATTCCGTATCGATCTTGTTGTTCTCATCCTTCACTTGATACGCAACCACAGAAGGGACCTTCCAGGATGTGTTGAAAGTAAGTGCCTCTTCCGTGCTAACTGATCTCACCAGAAAGTCGTTGAATAAATGCCATCGACTTTCTGCTGGGGGCTTGGGTTCCGCATGTGCCACTGCGCTTGTTGTTAGTTACAGACTCCAGCAAGAACTCAATAACTTACCGTTGATCATGGATACGAGATGAGACTTCTGCGTCTGCCCACTCTCGATATTGATAGCCATTCCAGTGAGTGAATAAACTTTTATGTTATGCATGCCTCGCTGGAGATGGAGCTTCAAATCTTCACCCTCATAGCAGAAGAATTGTTCTCTCTCCGCGATAATTCCAATCTCTTCGGGGAGCCACCCTGGTGTTGACCAAAGCGCCCGTTGTTCTTGGTTGGTAATGGCAGTGTTCAGCATGAGTACTGAAGGTATGCTATGGATACTCTTTCTTGTTGCTATCGTCTGGTATCGTTGGCATCGGCTACACCATCCCTTTGATGTTGTCTCTCTTTCAACGCTGTTCTTAAGAACCTGGGAGAATGTGGTGCGTGGCATCTTGGCATTTCGGCCCCCAACCTTCTAGGCTGCATTAAGTATTTGTTCATTGAGGGGGATTTAAGTACTCACGGCAGAAGGGTAAAGTAAGTCGTTAACGTAAGTCGAGCCGGGGCGCGTGTACTCGCTCCTACAGTTAATGCACCGAATCGAGGTCGTCGCCGACGTTGCCATTACCTGGTCCATGGCAGACTGATCCATCTCTGTCGTGTTAATCGCCTTATAGTCATGCACGATCTTATCCAAAAGAAATCGAGTAAGCCCTTGGAGCATCACATTAAGAGATGAGCCATGGGGGTCTTCTTCGAGTAGGCCGAGCGGTCCCGCTGCGCTAGTCAGTTGTGGTCTATGTTAAAAGGTAATTGATCGTACCTTGGGGGTGGCTGCTGAGAGTCTTCAGCAGGTTTGTTGCTTGACAAATTGAGCCTTCAGCCTTCTGAAGCATATCGAACAAGAATCCAAGCTCGCACAACAGACATATCTCGCTCACACATGATGTAGCAGCGTGTCGAAGAGCAAGATTCCGAATAACAGGGGTAAAGTGCATAATCTGCAACAAGGAGTTGGCGTAGGAATTTGAGATGTGCGTCTCAAGTCCTGAGTAACGGGTTTTGTTGTAGAATCTGCTTTTGGTTAGCAATAGGCCACTTATCAGTGCAAGAATACTAACCCGAAGTCGAAATCATCCACTCCGAACTTGCTGTACTTGATCTCGACATTGCGATACATGACCGGCACTTCAGACTTCTTACTTTCGATCCCCATATCAGTGAGAGTACCAAGCAGCTCATCGACTTTATCATCGGAATCCGCAGTGTTGCTGGTGGCAAGTTCACGAGCCTTTTCGCTGAGAAACTTGGGGGCCTTGAGCCCAGAACCGCCCGATTTATGAACGTTTCGCGTATTCTCGGCCTGGTTTCTCCGCAATCCCCGAGAATTGCGTCCATACAGCCCGAACTCGGTGGCTTTGAGTCCTGAGAGAAACTGACCGTCAAACTTGACAGGGGGCGCCCCAACATCGCAAGGTATGTCTGGCCAGGCAGATGCCAGGGTCTCTCGATAGTGAGGCATGCCAATTGTGTTCAAAGGTCTGTAGAGATTAGTGAATAGAGTATTCAATGTTGATAAGGTACAACTTACGTTTCTGGTGTCCATTCGATGTTTGGGAGGTGCTCTTGTGGAGTTGCAAGCTCAATAGGAGTCGGTAAATCTACGAAATGAAGCTTTGATGGTGATCCCCATAAGTGAATGAAGCTATCAGAATCCGTCAAAGCCATGGCTTCGCCAGAAGGTGCAATCTCGAACATGCTCACGGCAAGAGTCTTGGCTTGTCGCACATTGCTAGTGTTAATATTCATAAGATCGACAATGTGAATTTGACCACTCTGCGATATCACTATACTAGTAGTGAGCATCCTGGGATGCATTCGCACAAACGCGGCGCCTGCTGGGAAGGGAATAGGAGGCATGGATGACATCTTCTTAAGGTCGAACACGTTCAGGAAGGGGTCCAGCATATAACCTTGACCCGGTCTGAGGGAGAAACCACAGGTAACAATGAAGTCGTGCTGGGCATCCATGTCATTAATAACGGCGGAGTGCGCATTCCATGACTTGACGACCGCAAAGCTGATTGGGTCTAAAAGGTTGACAGATCCGTTCCTCGTCGCTGCGCATATGTAGCGTCCACGTTTCATGATGGTGTATTGGTGTTCAGTAGGTACCTAGTACTCGTTAGGAAAGATTTCACCGGTCCAAGGCATGTTGCTCACTTGTTTGGTGACTTCACCCTTATTGAGGTCAACGACAAGCATTGTATCTTGCCAGCCAGCGGCAATGATCTCTGCCGTTCCCTTTGATGTAAAAGACATGCATCTTAAATCTTTCATCTCATCATGCCTGCCCGGAGTTAGCGCCCGTCTTTCTTCGCTCTTTGTGACTTGGAATCCGCCTACTTGATATGCCATATTGGTGGTCCCCTTCGTATAGCCATATGGAGATCCTGAGGTCCTAAAGCTACTACGCCTTTGTCGTTGACGAGTATTTGACGAACTGGACCCTCGGCAGAAGTATGCGCCTTGAGTGAGGTGTATCGCTCCAGGTTGGTGCCGTAGAAGGATGTAACTCGACCCTAGAATATCCATTAGCCACAGCCCATTCGCAGCCTCCAGCCCTTCGATCTTTCCATACATAGTCGTTTCCGGTCCAAAGAAGTTCATACGATGTGTCGAAGGTCATGGTAGTAACTGGCGTCGGCATCGCGTGCACGCCCGGAGGCGGAAAGGGTATCCGGGTGACCTGCGACAACAGCGTGTAAGCATATGCGTAAAGAACAAGTCTTGAAAGACGACATATATATTGAAGCCAACTTCTCCATTATATTTTATGTATAAAATGTCTAAGGTGCAGCGCTGTTAGGAAACGTACCTCATCCCAATCGGCGTCCATTGTAGCAGAATATGGGCATTATCCGTAGGCACATAGCTTTACAAGAAGGCGCCAACTCTGTCCAGACCTCACCGAGGCTGGCGCACAAGACTCTGAATGCGTGTGTCTGTTCTGTATCTGTTAAAACAATAAAAGTAGTAGAATTAGCCTCTTAACCCCAAATATTGGGTTTATTGATAGAAGCAGACGCCGGTGACGGAAGTGGGATCCAACACCACCAGCTCCCAAGCTTGATGGAGGGGCATCGAGCTTCCTTCCATTAGCCGACGTTTAACCAGCGCGCGAAGTTGACGCGCTTACAGCTTCGCACCTGCCCATTAAATGATTGTT
Organism: Fusarium tanahbumbuense; assembly: GCA_012977735.1. Classification (NCBI taxonomy): domain Eukaryota; kingdom Fungi; phylum Ascomycota; class Sordariomycetes; order Hypocreales; family Nectriaceae; genus Fusarium; species Fusarium tanahbumbuense. The sequence continues at coordinate 13,290 of JAALXH010000473.1, read as the reverse complement.
ACTTGGTACTGAAGCAAACAATGTAATCATTGGTTTCCTATCTGAATGAGGATGCTTTAAGAAGGCAAAGATAGTAAGTTTGGCTTGATCTTGATGGCTTAGGATCTTACGGCTGAGCCCAATAGAGAATGTCTTAGGTTTGCTTCCATCCATCATCAATACGTCTTGATAGGATCTCATGCTCTATTAAATCGGGAACAAATACACACACAATGTATTAATCCCCGAGTCGCAAACTTGCTACAGAGTGTATACAAGCCCAATGAGTGGTCAAAAGTACTCTCATGTACCTCTAGTCTGAGAATACTTGTCTCTGCATACTTGAAGGACCCATATCATGAGGTCCTCCCCTCGCGTGTAAGTGGGCAGGCAGCATGAGGCCAAGAAACGATATAGCCGACCCAAACAAGACCACTTCTAGAAATGCAGCTGCGTAAATTATGTATTAATCTATAGCCATCTGAGCCGGTCTATCTTTTCCTCCTTAAACCCGTCTATAATTCCCACCGTTGAACGCCAAAAAGAGGACTAGCATGAGTCGACTAGCTCCGTGTTGAAGAACGCCAGTCGTTGCCCAGCTGCGGTCGACTATATCATCGTGTATCATTAATCATGCGAACAATTTACCCGCGACATGCAATCCTTTCCTGGAATAGTGCTTGCTCTCAGATAAATCGTTATTTGTAAGTTGTTTATTGTTCTGCGATGCTCTCGGCCACTGTGGCCAGCGTTGACGCAGACAACTCATGTGTGTCCAAAGCTTGCGGGTTGATTCCGCAGATCAAAAACTCACGGTCCCACAAGATATAGGCCGTGTTGATCATTTTATGTCCGCAATAGTAAAATGTTGGGAGGGCCGATAGCTGTCGGTGATAGCTGTCGGTGAAGGTTAAGTAATCGCCCCTCTGCGGTTCCAACCCCAAATAAGCTTCACCAGTAGGCCACGGACATTTGTGAAGCACCGAGCCTAGACGCGACAAGTGCGGGCGAAGCCAAAAATTGCCAATATTGGATTTTGTGATATTGGTCGTGAGTCTGAGTCGTTGTAATGCCGAGTGCACTGGCGCTAGTTTGGGTATATCCTGACCAAACCCAAGAGGGCAAGCCGCTTGGTTGAATGCTAGCTTGGCGATAGGGTCGAATGCCGGATAATATGGAGAAATGAGGCGAGACAAGGGTCGTGATGTGATCGCCGCTCATTCCGTATAGTTAGGTTGTCATGATACGCCTCACTTTGGCAAAGCAATTACTCATGATACCTGGTAAACGGTAAAGTTGACCGGAAATGTGTGATTGTTGAAGCCAGGCACTTTGGATACAGGCTCTCCCGTGGGTTCGATCTGGACCTGCCATCGCGTTTTCGTCAGGGCGCCAACTTCGTCCCAAAGTCGTTGGAAGCTTGCTTGGTCGTGCAAATAAGCGGATCGGGTGCTGGTGGAGGTCGGTCCTGGATGATTCGTGCCGACCTGACGGCCATATATCATTGCGTTTTTAGTGCCAGGCTTAAGAAATTCGACAACGCGTTTGCCGATATAGAGTTGCTGGATCCAGTTGAAGAGGTGGAAGAAACTGCCCGCATGAACCATGGTGATCTTGCCGCGCAAAGAAGCCATCTCCTTGTCTTCAGGGTCCAACATATCGCCAGCGACAAAAGCAGCGCCTAGCTGATGTCGATCTTGGAACAGATCGTACCCGATGTCGATGAACTTGGCTTGCAGATCAGTACCGATAAGTTGAGCTCCGTCGACACCGTCTGCGCGGAATTGTCGGATCACCTGCCCGACACCACATCCGAGATCGAGAAGGACATCCCTAGAGCCGGCGACGTTGAGGCGGAAGAGAGCCTGTTGATAGCGAGGGTCCTTGGGGTCTGGGATGTAGAGAAACTTCCATCGTCCAACGCAAGGGTACTGTGAGATGCACCAGGCTTTCTCTCGCTGAAAACAGAAGGTCAAGTCAGTTATTGTGCCGGGGGTAATAGACAAGATTCTGAACTTACCACACGGCGTATGTGACCGTCCAGATCATTGTATGGAATTTTACTATAAACCTCGAGGAGATGTCGAGCTGGGCCAATGTCTTGGGGAGGGTCCTCGAGATATGTCCAGTCTCGCACCTTCATAACATCCATACTCAACAACATGATGGAAAGAGAAAGTTAAACGGTTGTCGTCGTGCGAAGTAGTCAAACGCAGATCGGCGGTTGTAGAACGATAGAAAAAGTTGTTTCGCATGCGTCATTGAACTGTAATAAACGTCGTGTGAGAGGAGTAACAAGTCGAGAAACCCAAATGCGAAATGTGCAGGAGCGACCCTTCCCTCAAATCAGGAGACGAACGACCAATGATGCCATAACAGAGTAATAAAGGCGTTTCAACAGGGAAGGAAAAGGGAGGAAAGTTAAAAAGAGAAGAATGGATATGGAAATAAAAATATAAAAATAAAGTCTAGTCTCTGAGACAAGAGAAAAGAGAAGTGGATGCGATGCGATGCTACGCATCCATAGGTTTTAGTCGAGAACCTTAGGGAGCCAGACAAGGCAGGGTAAGGGACTTTTGCGGTCGATAACTCGCCGAGTCGACTAATAAGCTTGCACTGCACGTTCGTGAGACGAGCGAAAGACAAGGCAAGGAACAAGGATACCTGACATACTACGTAGTACCGTATGTACCAACTCCTGTCTTGTACATTACCTACATTCGACAGGTACCAGGTCATTGTAAGCTACCCATGGATCCTCTTTTTTATCGGCGCGGGTATAGGGAGAATTAGGGCCGTTTCAACAATCTAAGCATAGAGCAGATTAGGGACGTGGCTCAAAAGAAGGCTAGAAGACGACTAAAAGGTAAACTAATCGAGAGAAAGCCCGAGAGAGCGAACATGCTACAGCAGCTTAATGTTTATGTTTATGCTTGTATGATGCGATTGCGGCCGAATGATCTTCAAAAGGCCCGCTTCCTTGTATTACTCAACACTCCCCATGACTTGGTGTGAGATTTCTAGCTTCTGGAATCGTCAAGGAAATTAGATCCGTCTTCTTGGCTACCCAAATATCCCTTCCATTCCCGTCCACGGGTCCCTTTCTTCAGGGATTGACTCGCTATGACTGCCGCTTCCCGCTACAACCACATGCTGTTTCCAGCGCGCTCTGATGGCACTCGCTCCTCATTGAGGTTCTGATCACTGAATTGAGTCTGAGCTGGTCCACTAGGAGTTGCCGGATCACTTTCTGTCGCTCATCCAATACCCACTCTAAGATCCCTGGTTCGCGAACAGGTCGAGCGAGCGCCTCCGGCCTCTCACTCGGACAGTTGAAGCGACATGGTATTGAATTATTGATTGCTTAATCGCTCGTGTAAGTGGACTTTTTGATGCTGAAGATTTTGGTCAGCCAACGACAACAATGATTGTACAGACTCTTTGACAATTAAATCTTGGCTCAGTAAATCCTTACCCGAGTTCTAGAACAGTCAGTATGACCGAAGTCGTCCGTTATTTCTTCAACAATTCAGTTGTCAAATACGACAACGGTCGAAGGAACAAAAAGCAAAACACTCTGTAGTGTCGCATCACCCCATCAGTCATAGGTGACTGTACGCTCTAGTATCAACTATCACTTTTTCTACAAGTTGTCAGACTGCTCTGTATTATCCCATTGGCTACTTGAACGTTGCCTCTTCAGACTCGGACCAACAGAAGCAAACATGAATACGTAAGGTTGGCAGTTTCTCCATTTGCCCAGAGGCTGACTCTACTTCCATTCGCAATTGAGCGTGACCCTCCTGAATACCCCCTGGAGACTACCTGAGCTAGTCACATATTACCCGCTAGCCTCCGCTGCGGGAAACGTCCATCCTTCCACCGAGGCGCCACCTGCCAGGGGCTTGAGACAGTCAAGGACCCGTCTGCCGTCTTGATGACAGGGTCTACAATCCCGAGAAGAACACTACAGAAAGCTTGACGTTGAGAATGAATGTCAGAATGGATATAGTGTGTAAGGCCTCATGTAGTCAATTCTCAGGTCAGAGCTTGCGTTCTGCCCCAGATATATCCTTACAGAAATTAATTACAACTGCCCTTGAGCAAGGACAGGGATGCTTTGATGCATAAAAGTGATCGGCACCTGTCGCATTAAACTAAGAAAAGAGATTGAAGAGGTTGACCGTTGCTCCAGGCTCTCAGACAAAGGAATGTAAACCCGGGGGAATGATACAGTCGGGGTGATTAATGATCACACACCGAGTATTGGGAAGCATTCGACCTCAGGTCGTCAAGGAGATCACAAGCTCCCATGCTTCTGATTCGATTTTGAAGTTCCGGTTAGCCGCGATACACGCTGGCAATGTCGCAAACGGTTCCTCCCTCTGTCCGATCAGACGAACTCATCTATCGATAGGGCTGAGGCTGAGGCTTGAGTAACAAACACGGCTGTTAGGTAGTTGGTTCTGAAAACTAACGTCATGGCATCCAACGTTCAACTCATATGCCGGAAATTGCACTTTTCCCCCAGCCCTTGTGTGGTACGATGTTTCACCTGGGCCACCTTCTACCACCTTTAACCTTTAGCCTCGTCTGCAGACCTGGTCATATGGTTGCTATTCCTGTCATTGAGGCCGCTCTTCAATGACGATCTCGCCGTTCTCGCCCATGCAAGAGATATTGCCGTCAGCTAGACAAATCTAGGCAGTTCGATATTGATGTGACCCCCAACTTGCACGTGTCAGGGGGGTTCAATCTCATGTGATTGGACGTTGGACGACTTCAATCTTGAAGCTGCATTCTATTTCATTTACTTTGTTTATATGTAATCAAGATAAAGGGGTGCACCTACATCGAAACAAACATAGTGAAAGGGGGCATTGTTCCGTCTAAACAAGAATGGTTTGCTGTATAATAACGGCGCAGCAACCCTTGAGTAACTTTATAGGAAGAACCCTTGCTACTTCATGTTCCAACTTTGGAAGCTTAGCCGTTGAACTACATATGCAAAGTTCTTGGTTTGCCAGCTTTGCTTGAAGTTGCTTCTTGGACCTACGTGGCACGTCTACTTGGCTTCTTCAGCGGCCAGATGGCCAAGCCATTCCCAAAGCACGTTCTCAGCGTATGATGTTGAGGTGTATACTGCTTCCTGCGCATCTAACCATCTATTTGGCGGCTCAGGTGGATAATGAGCAATTGTTCTCCAAGGCTTAGGGTGCCAAGATAAAATAGCCCAAGTGCTGCTCTAAGTTGGCATGATATAACTGGATCATTGTGCGCGAGTCACCTTACCATTCTGTAAAGAGCAGGTAACCAATCGAGTACCCAATGGTTTCAAAAATCTGGGTTCAGCCGTATATTTTCCATGAGGCCACAAGGCAGTAGCAAAACCTTAAATTCACGAGTCTTAATTCTATGGTCAAATCATTCTGCCTCTTCTGATCTTGGGGGCGAACTGTTGTGAGACACTGGCGCTTGTCGATTTGGAAGGTTAGTGGTTAAGGAAAGCATGATCACCAATAGGTCCATGAGGACATGACGAACGCCTATGGTAACAAAATAAAGCCACTTAGTCTTTAGTTAGACTCACATATGCAATAAAATAAAGTAAACAGTGATTCATTTGAACTGTAACCAATATTGGTATTGAATCCTGAAAGCTTATCGCTAAACTTTGGACGATAACTCTAGGGTAGCTGACTAATCACTGTAGCTCCAGCCCGAGCATTTCCCCCTCCGAAAAATTCTTCCTTCTCCGTGATCTTGCCAAAAACACACCCACACAAGCCGCCTATTCGCAAGTCATCGGGGCCGAGTTCTTCCTCTTCCGTCGAGGCGTTGTATCGCATTTATTCAGCTCCGAGATCCCAGCTGGAACAAGAGTCGTGTAAGTCGTCATGACCAAGATATAGCTTTCCCAATTCACAGCACGAGCGCATTCTCGTCGTTGCCCCAGTGTCAAACTTCACTTTTCGTGCCATCACGATCGTGTAGACTTCGTCATGATCGCGTCGAACTGTAGCTAACAATGCCTTCGTCCAGTGACATCGTTGCGCGACGCGCACTGCTCATTCTGGCAGAACGCGTTTATATCGCGTATCAACGTTGCAATTATTGAAGTACTGCACAATTCGTCATCACCAGGCCCATACTGCCATTTTGAGTGACGATTTAATACCCCGCAAGTGCCGAACAGCTGTACTGTACATGCCCAGGTAGCTGGAATCATGAGCACAAAAATGGAGCCCGAGGCCGACGGTTCCAATGTCACATATCCCTCCCCAGGAGCTGAGGCATTGGAATCTGGTCCCTTTTACAACACTGGCGGCCGAGAGGGTGTCCAAGATCACCAAGAGGGGCATCATGACCATGTCGAGCCCCATCATGAGCAACACCACGAGCAGCCCGAACATCAAGTCCCCGAACAAGTGCGACATGTACAAGTCCAGGACCATGGCCAGAGTGAACTACAGCAGCCGGAACAGGAATCCGTCCAACAGCACGTTTCTCGTCCCGCCAACCTAGAAGAACTTCAGTTGGCAGCACAGCTGGGCCACGGTCTAGCTGGAACATCCATGATGCCTGCTACAGACCCCAATATGAATGTTGAGGACCCTAATCTGCGAAACATCATGCCTCATCCGGAGTCTGATCAACAACAAACACCATCGTATGTTCACGACACTCCCACGAGCGACCCGATGGTACCGCATCCTATGTCCGTCCAGGTTGGACCATCTATGTCGTCCCAGTACCCTATCGACAACAGCATTCCTCCCAGGAAGAGATCGAAAGTCTCCAGAGCATGTGATGAATGCCGCAGGAAGAAGATTAAGTGTGATGCTCAGTCCGATACTGGCGATGCACCGTGTTCTAGCTGTGCGAGATCATCCATAAGATGTTTGTTTAGCCGCGTACCTCAGAAACGAGGTCCCAGTAAAGGGTAGGTATATGTTGTCTGGGTTGATGAACGCGTATGCTAATGTATTGCAGATATATCAAAGAGCTCGCAGATCGTATCCACAGTATCGAGAACAAGCTTGAATCGGACGGAGGCCTCAGCCAAGACGACATTGACAGGCTTTTCGTTACAGATAGACCGCGACCGAGCCAAGGTGAGGATGCTACTCGCAAGCGACCGTTCTCCAGTGTCTCGACAAATGATTTCGCAACACCTTCCCGACAGACACCATGGGGCTCCGAACCTCAGCGACTCCAAGCTTCACCCGGCACATCTGAACCCACCTATGGATCTTATGACAACAACTCGTTGGCACCACATCCTGCACCCCTCAAGCCCGAAACCTCGCCTTCCAAGCCGCCTGTCGCCACTATGGATGTATCGATGCCCGACGCTCACGAAGCTGTAGACATCGACGAAGGCATGCTGCACAGGTTAGTCACTGATTTACTGTCAGGGCGTCAGAAGAATTGGCCGCAACGAATATAAGAGACGAGGTAGTCTAATCTGACCATAAGGATTTCGTCTCTTGTCTTAGAAGACAATTCTTCTGCTACCCATCTGAATGTTCTATAGCTAATAATCTCTTACCCAGTTATTTGTCCAGCTTCCAGCCTGTTTATCCGATACTGCCTAGCACAAAGGGCCGGATGCAGGAATTGCTCGCACAATGCCCAACGTCCCTTCAAAATGCATTCGCGAATGCTCTTCCTGCTGTTGTAGGATCAGGCGATGGCGATGTCAAGCATGCCGACTCGCTTCTTTCGGCATTGGAACAGCACGGGCATGCTGCTTCAACTGCTGTGAACATCGTTCATTTGCAAACTCTGTTGCTACTCATCATCGATGCTGACTTGCGTTTATCAAAAACCATGCCTTTCCCACTCTTACGCGCCATCGGTCTAGCTGGCGCGATGAGATTATGGAGGTTTACCCCCATAGAGTCAATCACCGAGTCGGATTCAGATGATGCGCTTTGTGCGCGATTGTGGTGGTCACTGATCCTGATGGATCGCTGGCATGCTACCGGTACAGGAAGTCCCTCTTATATCTCAGACAACAGCGTGGTAGCTCCTCCTGGTCTTGAGAATATCTTGGGAGAAGTGTGTTTCTACCTTGTTCGTTTATCGAAGCTACTCAATCGCCTCTGGCATGCCATTTTTACCTTGCAACCGGGAGCATCGACAACCGAGGAACACACAGCAAAAATCCTCGCGGATTACATCGAGAACTACAGAGAAGACTTGCCTGCGCACATCGAGCCCGCATCGCATCCAATGGTTCATATGGCATACTGGCACTGTAGGCTCGTAATAATACTGCTTACGCCAGGAGCCACATCATCAGAGACACTGTGGGCTACTAAGGAACTCGTCAACCTTCTCTCAGCGAACGACTATCTGCGTAGCCCGCTCCTCAATCACTTCGTGTCAGTTGTTTATGTGTCTTTGGCGAAGTTAATCAAGATGGATCGATCGCGAGAAGAAGCGACACAGCTGATCAAGGACGTCGTGGACAAACCCGCTACAATGTGGGACGTTATCCGTGAGAAGCTCGCAGAGCAACTGCGACCTACTTCATCTGTGGAAGCATCGACTGCAAGCCAAGGACTTCAACATTTGGCAGACCTAGCCACAGCCCACGAGGGAGGCGATGACATTGCTTTTGGTCCGTCATTGGCTTTGGGCTATCTGGAAATGGCTTAGGGATGGATATCCTTGGCAGATGGTGATGTAAAAGGTCATAATGAAGGGACGACCTTGGGAGATGACAACTCCCGTGTATAATAGGGTACTGTAAGGTTGAAGGTGCGAAAATACCTGTATGCCAGTCTTAAGTAGCATAAAACAACCAGATCATTTCGTCTTGAGGCTCTAAAAAAAAAGTTGTCTGAGTGCTGGCCCAAGCTAAACTGGGGTTGATGAAAATAGAGAGATGACGAAGAATGATAGCGCCAAGCATGTAGACTACTGTGAACGATGGCGTCTAGTTTTGTTGAGACGTTACGGAGATGTTCATTTGGGATCAAACAACCCTGATGGTTATTCTCTTGTCCTATCAAACTGGTCTGTAACCGACAATTCATTTCGCATGCAGAGACGGTTCCAAACAGAGTTTTGCCCTTTGCTGTCATAATCTAGTTCAGTCAATCAAAGCTCATGCCGTTGCTGAAACTAGTGGATGGGGAAAAAAGTCAAATCGTGCATATTTCAAGCTGTACCTGATCGACGCTTTCTCTTCTGTCTCCGAGGACCGGGAGATGCTAAGGACCCGACAAGTAATGGCGTCGAGTTTACGTAACTTGCCCTTATCAAATAAAAGTCTTTTCAATTCGACTAGCCTACTATCAGTAGACTGATAGTTAGGGCCAGGATCTGTCTCTGAATCTGAATCTGTCGGTCAGAGGGTAGTTAAAGACGATGGCCTCCGCTACACGATTAGTATAGAACGGCTCCGCTTAGCCGTGCAAATGAATGGCTGGATGATTTTAAATCTCTGGAGCTAGCTGCGTAGTCAGTCGTCATCCAGTGTCGTTCCAGCACGCAAGACACCTACAGTACGTGCGCGTACCTGGCCGCCCGTGTTGAGAAGCCGTATGGAAGGCTTCTATGCTTGCTGTACGCCCCCTCCTACCATAGTACTGCATTTTAGACAAGAAATAGACCAGGCCAGGCCCTGCATTACTGAACTGATACTCCCATGCCGGTCTCGGCCCAGCGTCAAGCGTTGGACGTACTGTACTGTATGCACAGCACAACGCAGAAGCAAAACGCAAGGTTGTATGCATCTCTGGGCCTCGACAAAGCAAATATAGGCTGCATTGGCGTTGAAGAATCTTCGTTGGGCGTGGTGGGGCCGCTCACGACACCTCATCCTTTGTGATGCTCAACCGACCTGTCTCTTTTCTCCAAGACCAACGATCAATGTCCCTTTGTGGGAGTAATCATCAATACAACAATAGTACGAGAACTTGTCGGATCTATGTATATGACTGTAGTCGATCATGCCATCTGGCGTTGCATCTTCTTTCTCCATGACCTCAAGGATCCCCCGGCTGGGGGACGACTGGGGGACGACTGGGGTGAGTACAGGGTCTAAAAGACGGGGAAAATTAGCAAGCGCTGCCTTTGGCACTACCTGTAGTGTAATGTTAATATGATAGAAACGCTGAACGTTTCTGAATCCATGCTCAGGTAATTGTCGTTTTCGTTGGATGAGCATCGAGCATCGAATCACAAACAATATGTGCTTGTTAAGAACCTCATCACACACATACCTCGACAAGTCAACCCATCTCATCTCCGGGTGTCCGACGACGTGCTGCTATGAGATCCGTGTGCGGCTGCTTTGAAGGAACAACAGCTGATACCGCTGAGATTCACAGCAAGGTTGTGTCAGCTATTCTCAAGTCCATGTCAACATGATCATGATCACCCGTGAATGGAAGGAACAGTTATTTGGTGGTGTTGGCTCGTGGACCTTGACTCGGCTGGTCTTGGTCCTCAATCATGAAGTTTATTATTGCGTTGTAACAGATCCTCGCCGAGTACTCTTTTTCGTACCCAGCGTGATGTCAGAAACAGGAACATCGAGCCAGTGGAAGGCACGAAAGATGCGCAACGATTGAATCAACAGACACAACATGGATGCCTGATAATCAAGTATAGAAGCTGAACCTTCGTCCTGTTTCCATCGATTGATATGCAAACTGTCTTGCAGATAAAACCACGTACAACTGACAGACCATGCGATATAGTGGGACGTCTTGCCCTGGCTTGTTGTCATGTTCCTGCATATGTTGCTTCCAGCTCGATATTGTCCTGGTCACAACTCTTCCAAGAAGCTAATTCACCGAACCATTTGCACTGCTCTTCTTTGCTTGAATGCCGACACATGCATGTGCACTCCTGCACTGTAGTCTTGTATAATTCAAAAATAAAAGCCACCTGCGCCTGTTCTATATCTCCTGTTCCTCCCAGTTGATAGTAGGAAAATTCATGCTCATCAAGATTCCCAAACCGTCTACCTTTTGGATGAAAATGTCGTCCTGTCATCATCATCATCACCATCGGAAATTCAGACGTCATTTAACAGCGTCCTTTTTCGAGTGGTGGTGAGCGGAAGTTCGCTCTACATGAAACGTATATATTGCCGCTGTTTGCGCAAAATAAGTAAAAGAAAGGAAGAAGCCATATCTCTCATGGCCTCATCCCGTATGGTATTTTCCAACGCCTACCGGTGCGTCACCCTAATGACTTGAAAATAAAAAACTGAATGGGTATTATGTACGCCAGGATATTCGAAACCTCAATCAATCTTCACATACCCCAAAAGCCGGGCATGGAAGCAGGGCCGAGAGGGTCGGGACTCTCGTCCATTGTCGCGATGCCTTCGTTGTAGTTGGGCATCCAGAATGCAGGGTCATCCTCAACCATTGAAAGACCGGCTCCAGCCATAGGGCCAGCATCGGCTCCCTTGTAGAAGCTATCGTAGTCGATGGTGGTGAGATCGGCGGAGTTGGCCATAACATTGCCGTTCTGTCGGATAAAGCTGTCGCCACGGCTGAATCCATCTAGGCCATGGATCTCGTCATCTCCCCCAGGGAGGAAGTCCTCTACCTCGGAAACCTCTCCCGAAGTCGATGTAGTATTGGCAAGGTGGGGCAAGTGCTCTGAGCCGCTGCCAAAGTCGAAGAGACCATTGAAGCTCTGAGTGCCAGCCTGGCTATAGCTTGATGGCGTGAAGGTATCGCCCTTCATCTCAGCAAGGTCGTAATGGCTCCAGTCGACTGAATGAGCGCTGAGGCCGGCGCTGTACATAGGAGCTTCTGTCTCAGAGTTGAAACCAGAACCAAATAGATCGAACGTCGTGCTATTGGCCATATAAGGAGGGTACTCGATGCTCGACAGGTCCAAAGGGGGAAGATTAGCGTTCAGATTTTGGAAACTGCTGGCACCGGTCATAAGTGGCGAAGTAGTTTCCGACTTGACTCGACGTTCCCGGTTGGTAGCAGCGCGTGCTCGACTACTAGGAGGTTCCCGCGAGCTCTTCTGGAGCATGCTGTCGGCGCCTAGACTGGTAGTGCTATGAGCCGAGTTCACCCTGTTGAGCTGGTATGGGCCACACTTTTGCGAAGCTCGGGCACTTCGGTGGGCAGGCTTGTGGTTGCCATGCTGGTCGAAGGTCAAAACACCATCTGAGTGAACTGTGTTGGCTCGTCGTCGTCGACCAGGAGGCTTGGGACGGCCGGTAATGCTCATGGTCAAGGACTCGCGCTCCGAGTCAGACTCGGGAACGGTGTCAAGAGCAGGCTCGGTCTTGTGCGAGCAACTGCAGTGGCCGCCATGGTTGCAGCAGCATGTCTCTGTGAAAGGTTTAGAAAATGGGACTTTTGTCAAATACCTCGAGGTCTGTGACAGCTCGAAGTAAGAGGAAGCTCACCAGTGTGCCCTTCGACAGTTGGCTGCAAATGGGCACATTTGCTCGTCTTCTCGCCGCAGTCACATTTGACATGGGCAGAACGAGACTTGCGCATGGCGCGACAGTGGGCGCATTGAGAAACTGGTCGACCCTTCTTGTTGATGTGTTGAAGAGGACGGTCTAAGAAATGCATATGGTAAGTAGACATTCGACTATACAAGAACTCAGACGTTGTTAACAGAGTAGACTAACCAGAGTGTTGACAATTGCTCACGCGATGGCCGCGAACGCAGGCCTCGCAAGCATACTTTTCTCCATCAATTATCATTTTGGCGGGGTGTTGACTGGCTAAGATGCAGTCGACTCGAGAGCTAGAAGGCGAATTGGTCTATGGCGACAAGAGTTGATTTTTGGTGAAAGCTTGATATGTAGGTCTCAAAGTGGTCAATTTCCAGTCGAGTATGCTTGGTTCGGACAAGGTGGAGGGAGAATATGGTGGGTTTCTATCGGCACCGATGTCGAAAGGCTTGTGTGTAAGTGTCCCGCAAAAGCACTTCCACGCTAAATCAAGTGGACTTGAAGTTGGGGAAAATGGGCCGAAAGAGCTTTGGTAAAGCGAACAGCTACAGGAACATATCGCGGAGGAGCTTGAGCAGAGCTGGAAGAGGCTGGAAAATGAATCCAGTCAAGGAACGAGGGAGTAGAGGACAATAAAAGTTTTCGAGGGCAAGTTGTCAAAGCCAATTGATGAGAAAGAGGAACAGGAGTGGAGATGCTACCGACCGGTGGGTGGGTAAATTTTCCCTTGGGGTGTCTTGGGGTCTCCTCTTGAACTGTACGGTACCTAGACCTAGCTTGTGGCCGGGTTGGATCGCTCGCTACTGTAACCCTGGGCCCTGGGTGTGCGATAGATGTGGTTGGGTGGGTGT
>JAALXH010000472.1:0-19093 GCA_012977735.1 Fusarium tanahbumbuense | reverse complement strand
TCTCTGTTCACTGGCTTTCGGGGCGTTTAAAAAAACTTGACTGCTCCGAGTAAAAGAGCCGAAATAATCTCGTCAGACTGTCAGCATTGAGAAAACGAGCGTTGCTCATTTGTTTTTTTGGACCACAAAGACGGGAAGTCTTGATTTCTGATACCCCCTGGGCAGTAATCAATTCGTCACCCCCCAAAAACGCTCACTCGCACTCGCGCTTTCTCCCTTTGGATTCGTATTGCCTCTCCTGCATTCTCCTGTCTCCACCAGCCCGCCTGTTCCATCTCATCGCTCATCCACACACGCTATTGTGAGGTGCTACTACTGCTAGGTACCTGCTACCTGCTACTACTGGGCTGCTCCTGCTCCCTCTTTCCTGCACCTGCACCTGCACCAGCACTTCTTGCTTTCTGCTTCTCTTCCCCAGCGGAAACGGCAGCCACAATTCAGCATCCGGGCCATTTCCACACTCCGTCCTGGTTTCCAAGTCCACCTTACTCTCGCTTGATTCTCTCTTTCTCCCCCAGGAAACAACAACTCGCTCGCTCCTGCTTTTTCACTCATTCGTATTTCCAACCTCAGTTTCGGTTTTACATTCAATCCGACGTCAAACCGATTCTCATCTTCTCAGCCTCATTCCCGCAGGATCGCGTCCGCCCTCTTCTCACCCTGGCCTTCACTTGATTTTTTTGCGCCTCCGGTGCACGCCATATCATGCCTACGATTCCATGATTGAATATGTTGTAGAAGCATGTGTAAGTTCCATATTTATTCTTTCTGTCGATTCAACTTGACTTCTCTATTTCCTTTTCAGCGTCAACTCATTTGTTCGCTCTATATCTTTCTACGTCTATTGCTCATCCGTTCCTGCGGGTTCGAGGCCAAGAGCCTCGCATCATACCCCAGTCTTGGCATTCACGAACTGACATCGAACTCATCTAGCGCTCACCGAGATACGAAATGTCGTGTATGTAATTTACTTGATCTTCTATTATCTCCAGCCGTTACGCCGTTGTTCACCATCGTGGCCATTGTCGTCATCACCGTTGCTGGCGTGACACTCACGACTACGCCGCTCTCACCTCCCCACTATTACCACAGCGAACAACGACGTCGTCTACCAAAGACTCCCGATCAGACGGCACCACTTTGCATTATTTGCCATGACCCATGAGCATTGCTGACCAGCCTCGCTAGCCTCCTGTTTAGTAACCCAGTATGGAGCGGCGCAAGCACAGTTCCGTCTACGATCATTCGGAACCTCACGGCTCTCTCAGTATGTCCACGTCATTGGGCCTTCGCGAATCGATTGCGCGGAGGTATCTCTATCGTCAATGTGGCTTTGGCTTACCGAATGAAAACAGTCCGACATAGCATACAAGGAGCGCATTCCCACTAACATCACAACCCTAACTACCACCAATGCCGATGCAAAAGACGGTATTATCAACGGCCTTCTATACGTACCCGACCTTGACAACGATCGCCAGTGCGACCGGCAGCAGTACCAATTCATCCCTCGAAATGTCACCCGCCGAAGCAATCTTCCGCCACAAAATTACAACCTTATCGCCCTCGCTCCCTGGTTCAGCATCGACTGTACCTTGGCTTACCTCGCTTCTGCGCGTGTCGACCCCATTCGCGCTTTCATCTTTTATAAACCTAACAATTCTTCGAATCAGCCTCAAGATGCCGACTCACCTGTTTGGAATCTTGAGGACGGAGGGCAATGGATGACCCTCAACAAGTATCCTATCTATGCCATTTCGGGCCAAGAAGGTCAGAATATGATGAACCAACTGAGTCTTTATTCTGGCAGTGTGGATAATGTTCCTTACGGCGACAACATCAGCACAATTTACGGCCCAAACCCGAGAGATTATGTCCGTATCTGGACCGAACTATCCGTGGAGGATGAATCCGACATCCCCCCGCTATGGGCATTCTTTCTCATTGTTATTGGTGCTCTTTTAGCTATATTCGCTTTCGTATCGATAACCATGCACCTGGTACAAAGACGCCGCCGAATATCGCTACGAAAAAGAGTCGAGTCCGGCGAAGTCGATCTAGAAGCCATGGGTATCAAACAATTGACAGTACCCACTTCCCATATCAATAGTTTTCCGCTATTCACTTATAACGCCGATCCCGAATCGATAGCACCGCCCCCGACGCCTTCGTCCACACGCCGCCATCGAAGTACTCGAGGATTCGACCAACAAAGCGTTCGGTCTGGCGTGAGTGTCAGAAGCAAGCGATCCGGTATCGGAACAACTGGCGACAATGCTGCCACCAATTTCCAACCCAGTTGTCATATTTGCCTCACCAATTTCGAACACCGAGTAACGATCATTCGAGAGCTATCATGCGGTCATATTTTCCATCCGGAGTGTATTGACGAGTTCCTGTCGAAGAACAGTTCTCTCTGTCCAATGTGCAAACATTCTATGTTGCCTAGGGGCTACAGTCCTAGAATCACCAATGGCATGGTCCGTCGAGAGCGCGCCCTTAGTAAACTACGTCAAAGAGTTGATCTTGAAGACCTTTCTGAGGAAGCCGACAACACCAAAATGAAGGACTGGGGCAAGCGAATCTTCAGGACCTCGACATCGCCCTCAAGACCTTCCTCTGCGCCTTTGGTTTCCTTGAAACTTCCTACATTTATGCGACGACCTGCCGAGCCTGCTACAACGGAAGAGCAAGGAGTAGAGACAGCACCGACGCCCTCCACTACCCCCGCCGCACAGCCTGGAGAACCAGATACAAACACACAACCGCCTGCACCAGCCAAGACCCAACGAACAAGACGACCCAAACCCAAGCGTTTGAATATGCTCCCGACCCAGCCAGAGAATGCAGAATTGAGTACAGAGCCAACGCCGCGACGTGGAAGTCCTTCTTCGTTTGCACGACAGCGTATGCGCGAAATTGCAGCCAAGAATGCACCCTTTGACGACCCCGACTCTCAAAGGGCAGTGTGTAAGTAAAATTTAACACGACGTAACATTCACAAACTAACATAATCTGCAGGGCTGCGAGCACTCTCAAAAGTTTTCCCTGGCTATTTTTAACCCATTTCGGAGTATTTTCAAAGTTTGGAAGCATCTCATGTTGCATTTACTGGACAAGCATGGCTTTTTGGCGTTTTGTGTCATGAACAGGTTTTAAGGATATGGACTGATACCATGGACGGCAATTGTTTTTCACGATTATTACTGGGATTCATCGGTGCATTGGGTAGGCATTAATGAGGCGTTGGCTCGGTTTACGAGAACTGTATATACAACCAGTGTCAGATTTAGCTGTAGAACAGCGGGCCAACGGTGGTCACCGTTGGCTCTTATGGCGCATTACAACGGGAAAAGATATACAACATGAGATCAGGCAATGTTATAAGACGACGGCTAGATGCTCTTATGGACAATCAACAAACTGTTGATCAAGTAATATACCAAGTGAAACTAAACGAAAAGGATACAAAAACCCGTGTATTCCGAACCCGAAATCATTTCTTCTGACAGCCAACTGATACCCGTCTCGGGTGAGTCTGACATTTTCCCCATTCTTCGTTACCACCAGTCTAAGTTAAGTACGCCTTCAACACCCAACAAGAAATGAGAGTATCAGTCTCCCTGTTTCATACAAACTTGAACAGATGTTATCCAATCCTGTCCATATCACTTTCCTTGCCCCTCAAGTAGCGGCTCGTTGCGCACTCCTCCTCTGGCCAATGCATCTCGTACACGATCATTTTCAGCAGCACGAATCCTGCTTCTTGCGTCCTCGAGACGCTCAACTCCCCGATCAATGGTCTCAATATGCACACTCAGAGGAACAGGAGTGCTTCCACCAATGCTGTTGCGTAAAACTTCGGGCTCGGCCACTCGATCGCGAAGATCTCCAAGGCCAGCTTGAATGCTCTCTAGCTCAAGAATAAGTGCGTTGACCTGCGCAACTGCTGAGGAGCGCTGCGTATCGACCTGGCGTAGGAGGGCGAGTTGGCGTGAAAGGCTGTTTAGTTGGTTCGAGTTGGCGCCGACAATCGTCCAGATGTTCCAGAGGATGTTTTCACGGCGAGATGCTGTATCGGCAGAAGAGCGTGAGCTAATGTCGTATATAAGCATTAGGTGATCCTCCGCTTTTGTGAGTAAACGTAGAACGGCTTGCGCTTCGAGTATCAAAGTCGATATACGGTCTGAAACTAGAGCTGTGTGTTCGATGTACTTGTCAAGAAGAACGCGCTCGTTGAAGATGTGCTCGGTAGTTGGCTGGAAAGGGTGGAAGAGCCACGATGCCCAGCCGAGGATCGGAGATGGCGAAGATAGCGCAGTCGCATCATCTGCTTCGGGGCCCAAGGTATCAAGATAGCGAGACGTCCAGCGATTGATGCTTATGACAGCGTCGACAGCCGAACCAACGTGAGTATTGAACTTTTGTAAGTCGGCAGCTGTTTGTCGCGCGGTATCCACATAGCCATCAAACTCAAAAAGAAGTTCATCGCGGGCCTGAAGGTCGCTATGCCGCACAAGGCTACGAAGGTCCCGGATAGCCGTTTCCGACCGTTTCATCTCAAACGGTAAGGATACGCCATCGGAGCTCTTTTCGAGAACCTGCTCAAACTTGGATTGCACGTTCATGAGATCGTCGAACTCAACAGGTGATCCATCGCTACCGGGTGGCACAATAGAATCTGGAGATGGACAAAACGGAAGGTTGAGGATTGATGCGCCTGGGATACGGCAGATTGGCGAGAGAGATGCGGCGATGGAGCGAGTTGCCATATTCTGCGCAATGATAAGGCCGCCAAAGCAGAGGTAGATCGATAATAGAATCGCGAAGGGTTTCTGCGCATAGCTAAACGCAAGTCCAACGACATTGAGGAACCAACCGAGGGTGTTGTAAATCGCTGAGGGAATGCTCTGTGCGAGTTGTCCGCCAACTGTCGGCGGCGCTGCATTGCGATGTTGACGGCGGTAGTAATCATCTTCAGTGTCGTATCTCATGCGCGCCATTCCCTTCTGTCGTGGATAATTCGGTACTTGTGGGTTCCCCCTCCTTCTCACGCCCTCGTCGCCGCCATATCCTATCCCCAAGCCTCTTACCGTCTGCTCACTCCTAGCACTTCCCTCATATGAGGCATCTAAACGAGGCATATGGAACTCTGGATCAGGCGTTCTAAAAACCCGTTCTCCGCTTGCGCTTACACTTGCGCGAGAAAGACTTGGTCGAAACGGTTCTCGGAGGATGATTTGCTCGTCGTCCGGGTCAGCGCCGAAGTCGCGAATGCTGTCTTGCGAAGCAAAGCCGATGGTGTCTTGGGAGAAGGGCTGAGAGGGAAAGTTTCCAGAAGATGTAGGCGGTGATGATTCCTCGCCAAGCGATGGAAGAATACTCGTATCAAAACTGTCGTTTTCTCCTTCGACGAAGCGCCACGAGTCTTCAGGTCGAAGCTCACGCTTGCGCGTAGTAACCATTGTTATCCACCGCCAACACTCGAGTACAGTCGAGTCGTACAAGAGCGCGCGTCACTGTAACGTCGCCCCAGGTCAGATGTTATCTGATTACAACGCCTGGTCGCATTAGGTAGATATGAGGGTAGGTGGAATTGTCGTAATTTATGTCGAGGTTCTAGCGACTATATGCGCCAGCGTTATGAAACGTGAATGTCTGACGGGTGTCGTGAAGGCAGCAACAGCTAGGACTTATAAACAATGAGTCATGTAGGCCAAAAAAGTAGATTCACGCCAAAAAGTTATTGTGCACGATTCGTGAACAGGCGTCAAAAAGAGGTCAATGTATCCGTACGGTAAGTTTGATGAATGATGCAAGAGAGAGTTTGGCGGCGTCAGACATAAAGGTGAAAGGCAAGTGAGGCAAGGTGAGGTCACTAGGTACCGACCGAGACCGAGTCTTGGTGGGGAAGAGGCAAAAGACCCTTGCTAACGCTGCCTTAATTAGCGTCGGCCAATAGTGGGGCAATAGATAGAGAGACAGAGAAACTGACCAAGACAGATCCCGTGGTCGGTTTTTAGTCTAGGGTATCAACGGTCACGATCTTAGACAGATGTCAATTAACCCAATTGGAGGCTCACTCTGATGCGTTATTAACTAAAGTTGGGCCTTAATCATAGATATCTAGAGATTTGTAGATTAGGTTCTGATAAGTGAAGCCTATAATCAGTGTTTACTCGATGACCAAGGTAAAGGATAGACACAGCACATCACATTCTTACCAATTAGAAAGATTACACCAGTAGAAAGTGTTCGACATGACTGCAAAAACTAACTGACAAAAAACCAAAGACTTCGTCAAGGATCATATCATGTCCCAAACTCCTGCTTTTTAACCACACTATTACGAGCCAAGTTCTACCCTCCCCTCTAATCAAGAAACCCCTCTATGTCCTAGTCCTACCTCCATTGTGCCTCAGTCTTTACATGGGGAGACAACGTTCCTGATCTACCATCGCTACCCTCTGCTTCGATATTGTAACTCTGGAAAGACTCTCCTGAAGTTGTTGCGACCACAGATGATGCTGATCCATCACTGAAGCCCTGTGGTAACATCCCTGGCCAAGGCATACCTGACTGCGCAGCATACTCTGGCCAAGGTACCATATATTCCGCGGTGTTCGACATGTACCAGAGAGGTTCGTGTGTATGTGGTACTGAGTGCGTATCAGTAACGGCTGTCATGGCTGGAAACTGTGCCGCGTGCGAGATTCCGTGCGTAGCACTGATTAGTGTATCCCCCAGAGCCTTTGAAAGCGTCTTTGATATAGACCAATATTTGCCAGACACTTTAAGGTTGCGCAACAGAAACTCAGCCCTTGATTTGTAATCTGGACGGGAATTAAGAGGGCTCAGTGCCATCCCCAGGTATGGGATACAGGACGGAGAAAACTTCTCTGGTTGGATGTGGACGAAGAGTGATACCAAGCGCAACGACGGTTGAAGAGTGTGCGGCAGTAAGACGTCTAGTTCTGAGGCCACGCTACCATGTGAGTGACCTCCATATCCTGAATGCCCACTACGAGCGAGCTCTGGAGCTTTATCGTTAAAGTGAATCTGGAAACTTTGCAAATAGGTTAGTTGGGGTCAAATTGAGTTTGAGACGTTTAACAGTCGCCTTACCCATAAGAAAGAGCCAACTGTAAAGTTCGTTGTAAGTAACCGAGCCAACCATCGGTCAGGGAGAGCACTTACAGCATGGTATAGTATCATATCGACCATCCCATCATCATCTACACGGTCTATCCTCGAATCCCTGAGACTTAACCTCCACGAAGTAATACGTTGATTCGTTTCTTCAAGTGTATCCAAGTTTAACTCATAGCCCTTGGGTAGCGATGCCACATAGTGGTCGTGTATTTCCATGAGACTGATGAGATAGGCCCAAGAGGAGTGTTCGTAAGGTGGGTTCTGAACTAGGAATTTCTATACGAGTTAGTATACGATATGCATCGTCGTTACTTGATACTGACGCCGGTCTGGTACTCCAGGTACTGCCGCTCTCCATAAGGAAGCTCTGGACACCCATTCGATTTTGTTAAGTATAGAAGTTGACGACCTGAGGTATCCCTCATGCCTAGTAACATCTCGTGAATGTATAACCCCCAGTACGTCCGACGACACGATTCAGCTATGATGCCCTCTTGTCCATCCGCATAGCTCTTGTGCTGAAGTCCGAGTCGTAATGCGAAATCGCGAGCCTGGCTGAATAGCCAGGGACAAGAGTCGTTCTGCTCGCTGAACGAAGCGACAGCTAAGGATAGAAGTGCTTGCACAGACCAATGTGTTGAAGGAAGAGGGCCCTGGAACATCCCGTAAGCTCGTTCCCACAATGGCGTGCTATCTGTGCTGGAGTATAGAGAGCCAATGTAGTCAACTGTTGCTTCAAGAAATCGCATTTCAATCGGTCTTTCTCTTAGAAGCTGTTCGTAAGTCGGTTTTGGTGGTAGCCACGAATGCGCGACATGGAAATTGGCATAATACAGATCCAAGAGACGCATCGGGCTGTGAAAGGGGTTACCGATGCTTGGAGGATTAGGCGAAGGTGTACTCTCCGTTCTGGCGTCTTGGTCTGTCACCGAAGCCTCATCCTTGATCATGTTGCGTTTCTTCGGATCGCGAATACCTCGCCGTGACTTGGCATACTGACATACTTTCCCATCGTTTTTGCAGCGTGTACAGGAGGGCACGTACCCATCACACCTAGAGTGCTTGGTACGGCATTGGATGCAAGCGATAGAAGCACGATGCTGAGCACTTGAACGCTCGGGTCGGTTTCGCTTCTGGCCTGAATCGGGCTCAGTCTTGACTGAAGTGTCGTCTTGTGGTGAACTTGCCATTGTCTGACCAACAGATAGACCGAGTGTTTCGAGAGAATACCGAGGAGGAAACTCGAGGTCCGGCAATACCTCTATTTGTTGGCAGATGCCTACAGAAGAGACCGTTGTGCGGGTCAGATTCAATAGAGGGTGTCGTGTGGTACCGAATCGGGACTGTTTGTCTGGAACCAACAATCGGCACGGGTCTGTGTCAAGCATCAGCGCCATAGAGGCGATGTATATAGATGAAGGGGTAAGTTAAATATAGGAGCACGACTGGTGTTAACAAGAGTTCAACACGAATAGGCGCTGGCCAACAATAGGAGCGTTTGTGCACAAGGACTGATCGTCAGGACCAGACAAAAGCAAATGCCCAATCGTATCATGGCTGCAAGAATGGAACATGAGTTAGATGTGAATCTCAAACAATGCTGCAATGTTAACCTGTCACCTTGTGGTGTTGGCTGGTCGGTATGTGGCGTGGATCTGGCTCCCGGTCAAGGACTAGACAGTGGACGATCCAACAAAAACGTCTGGCTACATATTCATGTTAGATTGCCATTGGAGGATGATAACATAACCTCTGTAAAGTGACAGATGATCCTTGGAAAGTAGCATAGGGCTGTTGGCCCTGTCTTATGCCCCCCTTGCTGTGCGCGAGGACCTTTATGAGTATGACTTGTTCACCACTAATTTGATGAAGTCTTGGTATCTCTGTGGTCTAGGCAATGAGTAGATGGCGCTCAAGACCGAGATAACTTCATCTTGATCAAGCTCATGATTGAATCTGTATTGCTTGATACTGTGTAGAGACGTTGCGTATGTGTAGCCCCAGTACGGAGCCCCATCGAAGCAACCATCCGGAGCGGGCCTTGCAAACGCTCCCGCCTACTTTAATCAGTAGACAGGGCTGAGCAACAGATTAGAGTTACTACAAACAGCCATCTTGTCTCAATAGGGGCCAGCTCGACCTCTGATTGTTTGCAAAGGGCTCCACAGAGAAGATTATGCCTGGCTGCCGGTTGTGCAGTACGAAGAGATGAACAAACGGCTCTGATGCGTGAGAGCGTTGTAGGAAGCGGGTGGGTGCAAACATAAGACATTTCGGTGCTTTTTATTGCTTTTTTTTCGACTGAGCGAGAACGAGAGAGACATGGGCACGACGCAGTAATGTAGGTAGAGTAACGTAACTCTTCCGGCGGTTGGTAGCTACCCTTCCGGCTCCCAGGGTTTCGGGTTTCGGGACATAGATACGCGCATCCAACTGGTTGTATGCAAGCCATCGGAGATGGCAAAGAGGCCCCTGCTCGATGTTCAGATACCTACTGACTGTACTGTACTGAACGATCTGGGTTTTGCCAAGGGTTGATAGGTGAGATAGTTGGTAAGGGTGGCTCGTTTCCCCAGAGCCTGGTTGTTGGTTCGTTGACGATACACGACGCTTTGAGAAAGGAGGTTTTCTTAGCTCACTGCTAGACTGATGATAGTTCCAGAAGCAATAGAAGCTTCCTTGTTGAAGGCGTTTTCAGTGGCAGTTGAGCCGCACTTGCCGTTCTTGGGCTTGTCTGTGTGACTTACACCGTTACCTGCTTGCCCAGCGGCTCCTGCCACTATCGAGACCCAAGTAGTCGAATGCTTATTGGCGGAGGGCTGAAGCGGGTCC
Organism: Fusarium tanahbumbuense; assembly: GCA_012977735.1. NCBI lineage: Eukaryota > Fungi > Ascomycota > Sordariomycetes > Hypocreales > Nectriaceae > Fusarium > Fusarium tanahbumbuense. The sequence continues at coordinate 9,109 of JAALXH010000472.1, read as the reverse complement.
GGGGTAATCGGAGGAAAGAGTGAAGAAGACGGGAGGGAACTTCGGGGGCAGGAGAGTGATCCAAGCACAAGACAAGACAAGCTAAGACGAATAAGCGATAACTCACATGAAGTCACCAAGACAAGACCAAGAACACAGGCTTGAAGGGAAAATCCTTGGATTATTATGCATGTGCCATGTACCTAGGCAGGTAGCTCAAAGGGGTCGAGGCACGGTAAAGTAGCCGATCAGGCACTGTAACACCTCGGCTTCAGTTGGACGACCCCCCGGGATGGGACCCCGACCTTGTCGTCATGGGTCCGCCTAACCCCAGATACGATACGATGCGCCGAGGTACGGCGCGCTTCCTTTTTGCTTAAACATACAACGAAGCTCACACCAACAACCGCCCAAGCCCAATTACCAACCGACCGATCGAGCCCCCATCGATTAGACATACAGTATCTTACCCTCAAACGGTCCCTCGCATGCACAAAGTCAAATGACCGACTCGAGCTTCGCACAAGCCCAGCGCCGCGTCGCTGCGCGTCGACAAACCCGTGAGGCCGAAGCCGCTGCTCGCATCGCTGCACAGCGACAATCATCTCGACCCAGAGCCAACCTCGAGCGCTTACCATACCCCTTAAATCGCATCGGATCTGCTTGGGATGCCGTGTCCACAAGGGAGGGCACGCGCCCTGCATTTCGAGTAGGACAAGTCGACGCCGAATTGCTTGATGTAGAGCTGTTGGACATCCTGAAAGACCAGGTTTCTGAAGGCCTAAAGTATTTTGGTGGAGGACATCTGCACGATGACTGGTCAGCTGAAATTATGTTGGCACTAAGAGCTGTCCTTTTTAAGCTCACTGTCTGGGATCATGATGCGACATACGGTGCGGCTCTTCAGAACCTCAAATATACCGACGCCAGGAATGACGGACTTATCTTGAAAGCGCCCTCGAAAGCGCAAAAGTCTGCTTACGGCCTGATCACAGTCTTTGGAAATTACGCCTGGAGGAGATGGGAGGATTGGCTTATGGAACACGATGATGGCTACGACGAGCCGAGCCCTCGAGTGAAGCGACTCTCGAAATTGACATCTGCAGTGTCAACTGTCCACTCAGCAGCGGCTTGTGTCTCATTTCTTGTCTTCCTACTGCACGGACGGTATCGAACGCTTCTCGACAGAGTTCTAAGGATGAGACTTGCGCCACCCACAAGCCAAGTAAGCCGAGAGGTTTCATTCGAATACCTTAACCGTCAGCTTGTTTGGCATGCTTTCACCGAGTTTTTGCTTTTTGTGCTGCCTCTGATCGGCATCCAGAAATGGCGACGTTGGCTCACCAGGACCTGGCGGAAGACCAAAGACATTATCAGGACTGGACCGCAGGAAGAGGGCAAGGCGAATGGTGAATATGCATTCCTTCCCGAGCGAACATGCGCGATTTGTTACCAGGACCAAAATAACGCAACTTCGGAAAACGAAGTCATGGCTGCGGCGGCATCCAGTGGTGTTATAGGCTCAGCACAGACAGACATCACGAACCCATATGAGACAATCCCTTGTGGGTGTGTATACTGTTTTGTATGCTTGGCTACCCGGTTGGAGAGGGAAGAAGGCGAGGGCTGGACCTGTCTGCGATGCGGTGAGCATGTTAAAGAATGCAAGCCCTGGAGTGGTGGGTTGGTAGAGCCGTCTGCGAAGCATGCTTCAGCAAAGACAGTGGCTTTCTCAGACGATATAACTGGAGGTGTACTTGTAGATGAACAAGATGACCAGGATGAGCAAGACGGGGAATCATTAGTAGAGAGCCTGAGCACGACTTCAGAGCAAGGCTAGGATAGCGGTTGACTCGAGCGTCGTTGAGCTTTAATGGCGCCTGAGTATTTATCTATATTTTGTAATAATACATGAGAATGTAGCTACGCCATTCTTTTTATACCCTTCAGAGGCAGACTTCTTGTTTGAATATACCGCAATGGTTGAACCGAGGTGCACTTGATCCCTCTCTCTTTACAATGGCACACAATTTGTTCCTAGATGCTAGATGGCCGTTTTTTAATCGTTCGGACCCTTGGATGAGCCGAAATTCTTGATGCACGACAAAGACAGATCTGATAAGATCAAAAGTCTCACAAAGAGGATGTAGTTAGTGGGCATCAAGTTGCTTGCATTAGAAGGACCCTGCAATTGTCTGCCAGATGTATCCACTGAAGCCCACTCAAAGAGGGTAGCGCGCGTCATGCCAGGAAATAGGAACTTGGACCCCTGCACGGATTGTCAGGCGTGAGTCGCACCTACCTAGCCCGACACTTAGACAAAACATTACATTTCCCACTTAACGATACCGACTTTTGAATTCGAAGTCTTTTCTTTTCTTTCTATTTTGTGTATTGCCGAAGTTGCGAATTTCCAGTGCTCGATAGATACAATCGCGAACTTCATACAGAAACACGATAATAGATAACCTCGAATACTCTCGATGTAGCCAGACATCACGACTCGATCACACCGACTTCCTTCCTCCATCCCATGCCCAGCTTCTTTCAGTTCACGCAGGGCACCGAGTCGCATGTCCGTCCCAACGACTCGGCCCCTCTCCTAGGCCGTTTCCGCGCTGTTCCTCCTCGCCCTGGTGCCGTCGCCCGTCGGCGCAGTCAGCTTGGCCTCTTATCGAATACCGCTGATAATCGAGGGAGCGTGCATATTCTTGGATACGGTGCCTTTGATGCGCATGCCGATGGGGACACAGATGATAGCGACTATGAGTTTGAAGACGACCGGACTATTTGGCAACGTGCATGGCAACGGTGGGTGTTGGATATTTGGGTCAATCCAAGACAGTCGGCGGTGAAGAGGGTGGTTGATAAGTGGTGGACTCGATATGCGTTTCTGGTGTTGATGCCAGCCTTGTTGGTATGTTGCGCTGACATGAATGGATTGAGTTCAACTAACCCCTTGTCAGGCTGTTGCATGGTGCGCTATTCCATTTCCCCAATACAAAATTCCTAACGAGGACTTTGACGATGGAGACGAAGACAGTCTACCGGATGGACGTAAGGTACCTGGTCACGGAGCTGCACGAGTCCAAGTCAACTTCTGGTTCTTTCTCTTCGTTTATTACAGCTTCTACAACCTCACAGCTCTCATCTGGATCACCAAGGTCTTCAACCTTTACAGCCTCAATTGGTGGCCACAATCCCTCGGCTTCCCACTTACAATGTCACTCATCGCTATCTTATCCATCGCTGTGCCTATTCCCATATACTACAACGAGGAGCTTCGCGATATTCTTCTACACAACACAGCCTGGATCTCTTGGACATTCATTATCATGGCTTTGCCCGTTACGATAGCTTTCATCATTCTCACCACAAACGAACGACATATCGGACTTCGCCATTCCCTATCAGAGACCCAACGAATTTTCACCACGTCGTGGTGGACTGGAGAGCCGGACACGATCAACGGTAGGGACCGAAGACGTCGAAATGTTACTGCAGATTTGTTTGAGGCCGATGTGACTCAAGTTGAACCCGAGCTGCGACCGCAAGGCGTTAGGATGCGCAGACGATGGCTACCAGCAAGCTTTGTTCGCTTTTTGTGGTTTTGCGTTGCTCTCTTTATTGGTCTCATGGCTTATGTGATCGGAGAGGCGTATGCTGAGATCTATCTTCGGACCCTACCACACAACACCTTGGAAACAGCGGTATACGTTTACGGCTGGGTTGCTACGGTGCATCTCCTAGACGCTTTGAGCGGTTGGGTTCTTGGCATCCGAGAGGGCGAACGTGTTGGAAGCTATCCTTTGAGTTGGATCTTCAAACTGTAAGTTAGTCCTTTGACTTGTCAGATTTGCAATTACTAACATATTGGATAAGATACTTCATGTTGACTTATCAGATGTACGTTCGCGCACTATACGCCCGACTTCGTTCACCGAAACAGTTCATCACTCTTCAGATCATGTCGTCAACAGGCCTTGTTGTTATTACGCCTATCATGATGACCTCGTTCATGCACAAGACCCTGACTTTGCTGGGACTCAACGGACAGAGCTTCGGGTCTTATCAGAAGCTTCAAGTTCGCAACATCTTCATTCGGTTTCTTGCCGAAAACGTGTCTATGGTTGCATTCCTTGGAAGTATTCTGGTTTTGCATTTCGGCGCCAACAAGGACGTATACCCCTATTTCGCTTTTGACACTGAGGGTGATGAAGAGTACAATTTTGGCCTCACATTCTACGCCTCGTCCGTGACGTGGGCGTGTGAGCTGGTGGCCAGTCTAGTTGTGCGGGGCCTCATCCGACTCTGTTTCCAAATTGATGTTGGCCTCGAAGGGAAACTCGATTTGGCCGTTTGGCCGGAGCTGATGCCAACGTGCGTAGCAGTTATGCTGCATGTGTTGCAAAACATGTTGTTTTCCATTATCCGACTGTCGTTCCATTGAGTGGCGAAGGATACATTCTGGCTCCCGTTATCGACCCGGGGTACTCGTTCGTGCCCGCTAACACGGAGCGAGGGTCGGAACGGCCCGAGAAAAGTTGCCGAGAGGTGCAGCTGTCGAGATAGTGCGCCCAATGATGCGTACTGTATCTGCGAGACCGACACAAGGTTGTGCTTTTTAAGAGATTGCTTTTTGCCACTCTGGCTTTATCAACTGTCATTTCTGGTTTTGATTGTCTTAGGAGAAGAGCGGCTTGTTAATATGCATGCATGGATGGTTTGTCTTAGACCGGGGAGGAGTGCTTGTGGCACAGGTAGATAGATACCCGTTAGAACGTTTTCCAAGAGTTCTTATTTTGTTTTCAGTTTAGCATTAGATACCACGACTGTTTACGGGCATAACGATTGTTAGTTTTAATAATTACTTTGAGTTCGCAGCATTTGAGATCTACTATCATAGAATGTAACCAGTCGGCTGATAACTACGAAGGTTTAGGGGCACATATGCTGTAATGGATTTGATGAGTTATTAAGGCATGTCTTGCAGATGTTTTCCTAATTGTAAGCACTTTAGCTGTATTGACCTTATCACATATTAGAAGTGATAAACCAAGTTACTCATGACTGCCTCCGAGTCAGAACCTAGAGTACCTAGTCCTCTGAACCCAGAGAGCAAATTATCATTAGTCCCATGTCGAATAGGCAGCCATTCAAAAGGCCCTGTAGCATCGGTCGATTCCCAGATAGTTGTTTGCCGAAGACGAGTTGCGCCTATACCATTAGTCTAGTCTCTGCACGAAAGTCATACTGGTACGACTAGACCCATATATCGAATAATGGCGACATTGCCTCTGGAGAAAGATGGAGACGGCCTGTATCGAAGCCTCGCGCCGAGCGGCCCGCAAAGACGAACACGCAGCTGCGGCTAATGCAAGTCTCAGCCAGTCTCGTTTCGCGGAACATGTACCACAAACGGCGGTGAACAATTGAACCTTATCAACAACCGGTCTATTAACAAAACCAAGAGCTGGATGACGCGGCAGAGTATGAGCAGCCGGTCAGCGGTTTCTGGAGGGGAGAGTATGCAAAACATTGGATCAAGAGCTGGGGAAACATGGGGCACAGCATATACAAGGCGCCACAATCATGGGGGTTGCCTGCCACTTACAAGATAAAATATGCCGGAATGGTTAGGGGACATGATACAGAAGCCAAAGAATTCGATACAGAAGCGGCACGGCTGCAGATGCACGACGCAAACGCAGCAAAGTCCTGCATAGCACGCAAAAAATGATCCTAGAATCAGGGCTGAAGGAACAGATCGCAGCAGGTGTACGGGCTATTGAGGTTTACGCGTAGCCGGTATTGGTGGAAGTGCCATGATCAGACATGCAATAGTGACCTGCAGAGAGCTGAAGTGAACATCTCAATTGTCTTTTACTCCAATAATTGATGCGGATACACCATTGTGCGCACGAATCCAAAAGTACCTGGCTTGTATATCGTGTACGTTGTGTCTCTCATCCGCATCTTCATCTGCACAGATCCATATTGGCTGCAGATGTGGTCTCGGTGAGGTCCCCCAATATCATAAATGAAAATGCTATATTAAGTGACAAATAGTAAACAATGAGCCGAGATGCCAACTAAGCTGATAGGACATGACACATTGTAAGTCGTGGTGGAGGCACGGATATGTTATCTTGATAGACACTGTGCAACATTGATATTGTATTAGCCAGGTCGCTTGGTTCGACACAAGGTAGCCATCAGTAATTCCCGTTGCTGTTACGTAGTCCACCTTCATGCAAGCATGGACTCCGGTAAGGATAAGTTACCAAAAAGTCATGGGCTGAGCGAACTGCTTACTGAAGAGCACAGCATCGGCCGCTGCTGGGAAACAGCACGTATGGAGAGATATCCTACCTAGATATCGTAGCTGTGCTGCCTGAAAAGTTATCGAATGGTAGAGTCAAATGATAAGCCAAGCATCTTGTGTGCACCACTAGGTATAGAACGGTGGTTGCTCGCTGGGCTGCATGTTGCATAGGTCAATCAGGCCCGGGGTCGGGCAACGGCAACGCAGTGGAACAATGATACTTCAGCAAAGAGTGGAGAGTTAAAGCAGGCCATCGCAGCATAAATCCGAAAGCAAGTACAGTAGTATCTAATGTAACAGATGCTGAAGTAAGAAGATGAATGTTTCTGAAGCACGAGTCAAACAATTGTTGGCCGAGGTTAGACTCCATTTATAATGAGACGTAGCATGAGAAAACCATGAGTGTTTTCACGAAAGATGGGCCTTTCACCTAGCAATTAAATGATAGGGAAAACATAGAAAGCGCCGGGCAACCAAGTAGAGCAGATTGCTGAGTCGGGCCACCATGGAAGGTACCCTCAGGGTATCAGAAGAATTGGCTCCTAGAGGTATGAGAGACGAAATAATTTGGTCACTTTATGCTAACTTAGACTAGCAGTCAGGCTACTTTATTATAGAAGCCTAAGCTTTAGAGGGTAATTCTTCTGTTACCTACCTGGGTACGTCGAATCAAAACCTTTTGGATGCTTGATGTTAAGTAGCACCTGTCTTGGGCAGGACTGATACTAAAGCAATGATATGAGTGCCTCTTTCCTGAACAGACACATGCTAGAACGGAAATAAAACCCTCGCATTAGGGAGCGAGCCAGAAAAAGAAGGAAAAGAGGCTGGGGAACGAAGGAAGGAACCGAATAAGGACATTCTAGCCGCTTCTTTCCTTTCTTCTTGGGAGTTGCCTAAAAAGGCAGGTTACTGAACAACCTCGGCCTCTAATTACGGCCTCTTGATGACAAGTTTCTATCTCTCTTTGGCTTGAAACTTGTATCCCAAAACCAGTCGAAGCCTCTTCTCTGAATTAAGCTGGATAACAACATTATGTATCGCTTGAGGAACTAGCTGCGATGGACGATGCCTAATAATAGTAGATACATAACATGTCAGCTGTAAAGTGGAGAGGATCGCTAGACTGGATAGATAAGTTTATTAGGCGCCAAGCACCTGCCGGGAACTTAATCGAGAAAAGCAAACTGAATTATACTAAGTACAAACGCTCGTATCTCAGGTCATGGCTGGTAGATGCTCTTCTGAGTTCTGTAGACATCTATCTAGGTATTGTCTTTGCATCTTCAAACGCTGTTGCCTGCTTCTCAAGCCTTATCCGGCTTTGTGCGTTATCTAATTCCGAGATCTTGTCTATCTTGGTCCCTTCTGTGGTCGGAAAGACTCCTAGCGTCGTGCCAATGGGAGTTTGGGTGGTAGCAGGCCCGATACTGGGGTAAAGCAATTAATTGGGTATTGGTGTTAGAGCGTTCAGGGATGGAGGGATCGATAAAAGCCAACGGATCGACGCAGCCGAATGGGTTCGGATAAGGCATCGAAGTCTATGGAACGTTTGACTGCACTTTACTGCTGTTGCAATCACTGATCTTGACACAGAATAGAGAATAAAACACACTTGATCCTGTGCGATAGGTATCATGTTCCTTGTGCAAGGATCAATACGGACCAACCGTCATCTAACGGGGTCCATCGTGTGGCGGTTAAGTACGTTCGGGCTGTCGACTGGGGCTGGTCCTGGTCCCGCGATCTAGAAAATGCATGTACTTGAATGGTACGAGCGTGAATCCTGGACCAGACATGTATGTGCAGAGTAGCACCGGGCGACTGGCCGTGTTTCTCGACTTGTTTGGCTTACGTTTTTCTGAAACTTTTATGGCGAGAGGACGCGCGGTAAGAGCAATATATTGTGGTACTGTACCTGGTTTGTTACGAGCTTGGATAATACATATGTGGTCCACTGCTGCAAATAGTCCGATTCGTATTCAACCTCTATGAGGAGGGTATAACAGAGCGCAATTCTCCAATGAGAGAATTCACTAAAGGGTAAAGTTGACGGTTAGCATCCGATATTGTATTCGTACACTCCGATACAGCAATCATGCATGCATCCCGCGGAGCATGCATTGATTGTGGTGGACAGATGGCGTTTGACATGTCGAATTATCACGCAACTGGCTTTCAAGACATGAGCGTTTCATGATGGTACAGCTAGCTGAGAACATGGACCAGTTGACTAGCTACTGAGGTAAAGCAGGGTTCCTACTCAGAGGTAATGCCTGTATGAAATGCATTCTCTATTTGGATATGCCTACTTTTTTACACATGAGCCGGATGATTGGTGTTCATTGAGTCATGCAAAGACTAATACAATGAATCGTTGATATCACCTCACCCGGGTCTGCTTGACCGCCGGCTTTGCTTAGTTTTCCATGATGAGATTGTGTCTCTGTTAGACTGACATTGACCATGACCGATTTGTTACTTTTCGTTATTCCGGTGAGATGCTTTCTCTTATAGACTGCCACAATGGACAACCGACATCACACACGGGAGATAGCAGCATGTGGAAGTTGGTGACATGCGCGAATCATGATACCTCCGCAGTACTTCGAAGTCTACTTTAGGCACTGGTGGCTGGGGGTGTTAATGGTACGTGCTGGGCATTGATCACCAGCGGGCCATACGGGCCTCTGGTCCCCGACTCAGCGGCCGAATTTTGATGGAATCCATCCATGACTGCTAACGTTAGGAATTTTCTGTATCGAGGTTAAAAAAAAAAGTTAACAAAATTTTCCCCTCCCCCAC
>JAALXH010000471.1:0-32727 GCA_012977735.1 Fusarium tanahbumbuense | reverse complement strand
GGCGGAGGAGGAGCACTGGGCGTATCACTGCTGGGCATCGGGGGAGGAGGCTGAGGAGGTGGAGGTGAAGACACTGGAGCTCCACCATCGTCGTTCGGTGCCGAAGGAGCGGGAGGAGGCGTGCTAGCCCAAGCAGAAGTCTGAGCAGGACTGTTCGTTGCCGATTCTCTACCCGCTGCTGACAGAGGACGAGGAGGTGCCATCGTGCCGAACAGCATAGAGGCCAGCTGGGCTGCACTTCCACCACCAGGTCGCTCGTCGTCGGAATCGTCGTCCTTATCGTCGTTGTCAGAGCCCCAGTCGTCCGTGTCTGCACGGCGGCGAGAAACCGGAGCGGAGGGAGGTCTGGCCTCTTGGTTCTGTGTCATCCTATGGAAAGGGTTTGTAGCCGAAGGTGCTGGCGCAGCAGGCGCTGGAGAAGTAGCAGCCGGTGCACTCTCGTTTGACTGAGACATCATCCTGAAGAATGGGTTCTTACTCTCAGTCTCGCTAGGTGGCGATGTAACAACTGTCGGGGGAGGAGGAGGAGGAGATGAAACAGCCTCAGCAGGCGGCGGCGAGGCCTTCTTGTCCTCCTCCTGACTAGCCACTTGGCTGTCGCTTCTTGTAGGCGTGGAAGCCTGGGGAGTGATCTGCTGAGGACCTTCATCCTCATCAGATGAACTATCATCATCTTCCATAGACTCGAGCTGACGTTGAAGTTCAAGCTCACGCTGGCGGGCAGCCTCAATCTCAGCCCGTCTAGCAGCAAGCTTGGCCTCCTTATCCTTAGCCTCGGCCATTGCAGCCTTCTTTCGCTTCTTCTCTTCTTCCTTACGGAGCTTGCCTTGCTTCACTTGCTCCTCGAGTGCCTTGAGGCGGGCTTCAGAAGCCTCCCGTTCCTTGGCAAGGTCGTCCTCCTGTTCCTTTGCATCTTCCCTGTGAAATAGTTAGTATTGTGATCGTATGCTTGTGATGTAGCACTTACTCCATCCTTTGTGTCTCGCGCTGTTGCTCCTCGTGCTCGGCAGCAAGTCTCTCTTCCTCAGCCTGCTTGGCAGCAGCTTCCTCATTAGCCTTCTTTGAAGCCTCTTGGTCGGCCTCAGGCTTGCCACGGTGTCTGGTTGGTGGAGGAGGAGGTTGCTTCTTGCCCTCAGCCTTGGTCTGTTCAGCAGGAGGAGGGGGACCTCCCTGCTCCTCAGCGAGACGGGCTTGACGATCAGCCTCCCTACGGGCATCTTCCTCTTCGGCCTGTCGTAGTTTCGCAGCACGCTCAGCTCGCTCGCGCTCCATACGCTGGGCAGCTGTTTCGCCGGCCTTTGTGGGAGCCTTAATTCCTAGAGCAGCCAATCTCTCAGCCATACGTTGCTCAGCCTGCTGCTTGATGAAAGCGGCTCGCTCCTCAGGAGTCTTGTAAGCGGAGTACACTCCTCCAGTGGGCGTGGAAGTACGCGAGGTCGAGACAGGCTCTTCTACTCGGGGACTGGCGACACGTTCTGGTTGAGGCTCCTCGCTGCGAGCAGAGCTTCTGGCAGGCCGCTTGTCTTGGGCACGAACACGAGCACTGCGGCTTTCACGCTGGAGATCGAAGATGAAATCACGAACCTCATCCTCTACTCCAAGTGCGTCCTCCCAGCGGCGCTTCTCATGCTCGCTAGTGTTGTCACGGCCGCCCTCCTTCAGGCTGTCCTCGATACCACGGGCAAAGTCTCGAACGCTCTCCTCAACGTCACGGACCATGCGCTCGTTACTCTCCTTTTCGTTCTTAACCTTGATACTCTCCTCCTCAAGTCGCTTGGGCGCATCGACATCCTCAGTGCCAACGTCGACCTTCTTGCCGGTCAGAGCAGCAGTTCGTTGCTGCATCATGGCCTTGGCTCTAGCCTTGAGACGATCTGACTCTGTTACAGTACCGCCAGGTCCGGTTCCAACAATAGGAGCACCGCTATTAGGATGGGCCTTGGCATCTTTGATGCGGAAGAGTTCCAGTCTAGCGTCCATGATGGCCTTCTCAGTTCTTCTTACCTGAGAAGCAAGCTCGGGAACCTTATCGGTGAGGTTCTGGAGTTGGCGCTTAAGAGTTCGTCGCTCAGCCTCAGAATCTCCGCTTGCCAGGGCGGCGTCAGGGTGAGAATCAATATCCTCTTGAATGCGACGAATGCGGCGATAAAGCTCGTCGGCCTCACGTCGGTCACGGCGATCGAGAATGTCGTCCTCCTCAAGGTTCTTCTCATCAGCAAAGTCCATGGCATCCAAAAGAACCTCCTTCTCCTTAATCTTCTTTTTTAGTTGATCGAGAGTCAGCTCGTCATTTGAAGCAACAGAGGCAGGAGATTCGGGCCGAGGAGAGTTGTTGCCAACCCTGCGACGAGCGCTTGATCTGTAACCAAACTGCTCGTCTTCATTCTTGAAGACTGTGGCATCCTTTCGGCCAGCGACGGCTCCAGCGGGCGCACCCCTAAGTGAGCGGTTCTTCATGTAACTCACGCCTGTCTTCTGAGGCAACAGAGCCGCGCCGGACTTGGTGCGGAACTCAGACTCATCGTGGAGCATCGACTTCAAAGTACCGATCGACTTGCTGAAGTTGCGGGTCGAAGGAGGAACAAGTTCGGCAGGGAGATTGTTGGGCAAAGGATAACCGTTGAGCTTTCTGTAGATCAAATGCATGGCAACGGCGAATTCATCGAGATCCAAACGACCCTTGTTGCCGTGATCGGCCAAAGTCCAAACGCGTTCCAGGTCAGGTTTCTCGAGACCACTTTGACCAAAGATTTCAATAGCCTGATCGCCGCCTATGTAGCCCTTGCCAAGACCATCCCAAGCCTTGAAAAGTGAGTCGTAACGGGTCTTCTCTTCCTTTGTAATTGCCCAGGGAATCACGGCGTTTCCTTGAAGACCCTGAGTAGTGAAATTTCCGGCCTCGCGACCTTGTTGAGGCATCATCTGAGCCTGGAGGGCATCAATGTTGGGCAGGCCGGTCGCAGGCGCATTGACAAGGCCCCATTGACCAGGTCGCCCGGTAGGCTGGGCATTCAGAGGAGCTGCCATACCACCCGCAGAACCAGGAGTCAGCGATTGACCGTAACCTGTAGGCATAGGAGGCATAGGAGGTCGGGGCCCGTTGTATCCGGTAGGTTGGGGGTTTTGCATTCCGGGAAAACCAGTTTGCTGGCTCTGCAGACCCTGCTGTTGTCCGAATCCTGTCTGCTGCCCAGGAAACCCCGTCATCTGCGCTTGAAGCAATTGCGCATTGGAAGCTTGGGGTTGAGGCGGGGGCTGCTGAGGTTGAGGTTGCTGAATAGTCGGGGGAGTCGCCGTATTGGTCCTGATATCAGGAGTGGAGGAAGCACCGCCCGAAGCAGCGGCATCGTCGGCAACACTGAAGCTAATGATATCGACCATGCTCGAAACCTCGTTCTTGATGTTGTCGGGTAGGCTGGGCGGCAGTTGCTTGCCGGTAAGCTTCAAGTTGCACAGGTACATGGCGAGAGCGAATTCGGGGAAATAGAGCTGGCCAGCACGTGTGGTATCGGCAAGAGTCCTAGTTAATGTTAGCATCGCTAATCGTAGCTACATATAAAAGGCAGCAGAAGCAATTCATACCAGATGTGGGATAGAGAGTCGCCATCGAGTCTTGAGCGCATGAGCAAATCGCGCGCCTTCTCTCCCGACATGGTCATTCCACCATCACCAACAGCGGACTTGAACAAGGTTTCAAACTTGGCTTGATCTTGTGCTGTTATGAAAGAGAGACGGATGTTAGGGATCTTGTTAGGCTGCGGCTTTTCTGGCCTTCGACCTCTTGGCTTCGCAGTACCACCTGTCTGAAAGGACGCAGCCATCTCAGTGAAACCAGTAGCTTGGGGCTTCATTGGCACTGCAGGGGGGTTGGAAGGCCCAGATGCTTGCTGAGGCGAGGCAGAGAAGCCTGTAGGCTGCTGCTGTTGCTGTTGGAATTGCTGCTGGAACTGGGGTGGGATTGAGGGCATCGCAGGAGCACCAGTCTGGAAGGACTGCTGCTGCTGAGGTTGTTGCTGCTGCTGGCCAGGGAACCCAGTGAACTGTTGCTGAAGAGGCTGCTGCGGTTGTAGTCCCTGGCCTTGCATTGGAAAGCCGGTATACTGTTGCTGCAAAGGAGCTTGTCCGAAGCCTGTGGGTTGAGGCGCAAAGGGACTGGGTTGCTGACCGGGTTGCTGCTGGCCAGCGCCCATGTTACCAAAAGATCCTCCGCCATACTGCTGCTGCTGCTGGCCAGGTCGCTGACTATTGCCGCCTAAGAAGGCGTTCGAGTTGGAATACATTGTGGGCTGGTTCTTATTCCCAAGACCACGTACGAGATCTTGTTCGGGGGGTTACGAGGAGGCGCTAAATTCGGGGGTTGCGAGGAACCGAAGACAGTATCCGGAGCGCGGAAGCTCCTGTAGTAAAAGTTGAAGCTTGAAAAATGCAATAAAAAGATGAGAAATAGAATATTAAAGGACTGTAAGGCCCTCAGTCTGTAGTCGCGAAGTGGACAGAGGGCATCCACTAGATTGGACGTGATGATGGAGGAGTAAGAGAGAGTGGCTTCGTATGTGATGACGAGCGTCGTCTTGGGCAGGTTGCTGTAGGTTTCTAGTGGAGAGTCCCCCCCCATGGAGTGCAGCCGGAGCGCTTCTAGTGGCCCGCCAAGTTAGCTGTGGGCTTTTTACAGGGGAATGGAAGCCCAAAGCAAATTGAGGTGGCTGAGACCTGGACGCGACCCGGACAGGACGGGACTCTACTCTCCTATGTTGGAACCTTCAACTGGGCAGACAGGGATTGGCGGTCTTTTCCTATCTTGAGCTTAGCCTAGGTTCTTGTACAAAGCTATCGTGGATACTAAGTTAACATATGCACCATGACGACGCATGCACTATTGTAGGTATGGAGAATTATCAATCGTTCTGAGACATGTGAAGAAGACGTTGAATTCAATTCATCTAAAAAAGTAGAACTAGTGAAGGGTATCAAGAGTAGTTTATACGCAAAAGAAAATGCAACAAGAACACCATGACCTCCGGACGCCTGCTTCCGTATACCATATGCCCAATGACAAAAAGAACTCCAGAATGACAAGAAAAGATTCGAGCACAATACCATCGTCCTTGCACATGTTTTTTCCATTATAAGTTATCATTATCCTCATCTCACGTGTGCCGTTCGTCAAACTGCACCCCATGCTCCTCTTCCTCAATGCACCCAGCCTCATCACTCCAGAATCGTCGATGAGCTCGTAGTTCTAGTCCGAACTCAGTATCATGAGGGTCTGCAAAGCTGTACTCGTAATCGAGGCCATCATCATGCCCGTTTTGCTGGTGCCCAACAAGATATTCTTTATCGATTGGACTGTCAGGCTCAGGGGGAGTAGGAATTGCTGAGCCCGTGCTTGGGCTCTCCGCTGCACTGATGCCCCCTTCACTCGAGACGATGGAGTACGATCTTGACCAAGATCTTGTAACTCTGGCACCGGGCTCTGCGCTGACGAGGCGAGCTGGACCCAATGAGATCATGCTTGCTCTCTTGTTGCCCAAGTAAGGGTTGGACGCGCGGCGGTTTAACGCTCTCTTGGATTCAAAGGCTCGAAGCGCCAATCCACCAAATGCTTTGGAGAAGTCCTCTTCACCATCGCAAACCATGTATCCCTCCCCTGAGTCGAAGCGGCCATCTTCACCCTCCTCGAATAACAATCGGTTGCGTTCTAAAACCTCTTGTTGTGTATGGACAGCGTCTTCCCATCCATCTCGTAGTTGCTGCGCCAAGGGCTCACTAACGCTCTGCGGAACCTTCTCGTGTCGCAGCTTAGACATCATGGATTGCCTACGCACCGAGATTGTTGCAGTCGCCACGGCGCTATCCACAGACTTTTGAATAGTCAGGGAAAGATCGCGATCCGAGAAGGCTGAAAAATAGCGAATCGTCGTACTGTCACTCAAGTGTCGTACGAGATGTCTAAAATTAGAGAGATTGAAATCGTTTCCTTCACAGTCCAAGCTGTGGAGTGTTTTATTAGCAGAGATGGCTTCAGCCAGGTCACCAATATTGACGTTCAGCATCTGACTTCGTACGCGCAGATGTTCCAGTCGAGTATTGAATCGAAGGCCAGCAAGTGATTTTGAAAACCCTCGTCCAAGACGCCCCTCGTCTAACTTCGCATCGAACCCAGAAAGGTCAAGGAACCTGATTGTGTGATTCTGTGAGAAGAGATTTGAGAGCGCTTTGCAGGCGGTCTCGCTGGCCGAGTCAGGGGTAGCGGTTCCGGCAAGACTCAAGCACTCGATTGTCTGGTTGGCTGTCAACGCCTTTAGAAGTTTGATGTAATTGGCCTCCAAAGCAAACTCAACCATCTGTACGAAGAGACCCCAAGGCCCATAGCATTCGGTAATAACAGCACACAAATCGTCAATGCCCTCGTCTAGACGATTGCTGTTGATGTAAAGTGTGATTTGTCTACCTGGACCCATTGCATAGAACATCTGTGCAATTTGGGCACCCGTTAGGCCACATTTGCTCAACCGAAGAACTCGGAGGCTCTCTGAGTTCTGTGATGCCAAATATCCAGTCAAGATGTCGACGGTCGGACCGTTTAGCTGGGCAAGCTTTGTTAGCGTTTGTCAACTTGATCGCAAAAGGTGTTTACTTACAGCAATTCCGGACAGGTCGAGCTCTTCTAGACGCCAGGAATTCAGCACATAGTCTTCAAATAATGGGACATTGTATGGGATTCGGGTGTTGCCAGCAATATTCAGTTTCCTTATAGCCTGAAGTTGACTGAGAGAGTCACAAATGATCTCGAACTTGACTGTGCCCTGGTTCTCGGAAGTGTCGATATGTTGTAGATTGGCACCCTGACCCGGAATGCCTGTCCAGAGAGTGGTGAGACCCTCATCGCCCAATCCACAGTTGGAAAAGTCAAGCTTCTTCATGTAAACTTCATCAAGAACGAGAAGATTGGCAAGTTCCTCAATGTCGTTCGGTGCAATGAGGTTGCCAGACATGGTGATGCTGTGACAGAGACATGCTTGGCGTTTCAGCAAGAGCAGGATAGGTCGCAAAACCTCTGAACTGACTCTGCGGACACCTTCAGGGTCCTTGGAGCGACCAACGATGCTTCGCGGGCCCAAAATATTCCTCAGATCCATACTTCGTATGGATTCCGATGAGAAAGCCAGGGCATGAATCTCCTGACTGAGGACAGAAGATTGCATGAGGAGATCATAATGCTCTTCAGAAATTTTGACACCGTTTAGTGATGTGTAAGCAATAGTATCTCCAAAGTGTGAATAGTCCTTCTTTCCGGCAAGACCGGATAAATCAATGTTACGGAAGGACAACTCTTTGAAATAGCTGTTGTAACGGAGAGCCCGGAATAGTGCAAGCAATTGCAGGGTAGAATATGGCTGGCTGGCGGGTGGCAGAAGGCGGAAGGCTGGCTGAGAGGGCGTGTTCCATTCGATGGTCCAGCTTGGAACCTGAACCTTGAACGCGGCACAATAGGCGTGAAGGCTTCGTTCGAGGCCTCCCAGATCGTTCCCAGAGGTCAATTGAAGTGGCGGTGGAAGTCCCTTGATATCGAAAATAGCCTTCTGTAAGTGCTGTGGCCACATGGGCTTCAGCTCTCGGTCAACTTTGGTCATGGCCTCGATAACATGCCGGTAGTGCACACTGGCAAGCTCGAGTCTGTTTTCACGTCCAAGTGGTAATCTGATACAAATATTAGTATACGAATGCATGCTTCATAGCGCTTCTGATATGGCTTACCGAAAGCTCATCACAAACCGTTGCTCATGTGAGGCAACAGATGCCCGGAACCGTATGAGCGAGACGGTGCCGTAGGATTGGACCTTCACACGCAGGTCACCAGGGGCAGTTGTATATTCCGCCTTGAGAACCTCGAGAAAGTACAACATAGCCGGTCCAATAACAATGTAAAATGAAGATCCATCCGAGAAGTGCTGAGAATCATCGCTGGAACTGGACTTCTGGGATGCACCAACTGTGCGTTTGACCACGGGAAATGTCAATATTTTCGAGGTAGTCGGGTTCGAATCGGGTTCTGTATTTTCCACGATGTGATTGACTCTCGCTTTCAGATTGCCTGGTATTAGAGATGGGGACGGAGATCGTCTATGGCTCACTCTGCAAGCTCGTTGAATATTCGCTAGCCAGTCATCACGATCCTTGGGTAACATGAAGAACAAATGAGCCTTGGAGTAGGCCAGCTTAGGCCATTGGGAGAACCACCAAACTTCGATGCCAAATCGAGGACTGGAGCCTTCTTCATTGAAAACCCCAACAATTGAACGCAAAGGAATCTCCATGCGTACATCGGAAGAGGACTTGCTTGTGTTGCCATGTGAGTTGCTCGGTTTCAATGTTCCATCTCCTGTCCTAATCTGGGGGAAAGCAGCCTTTGCGCCTTCTACGCCACCAAATTTTATCAAACAGGCGTCCGTTAGAACCAGATACTCGGCACGGGCTTTCAGGAGCGTGACGTCAGTTTTGAGTGGTCCAGATTGAATAAGTTCCATTGACGAGTAAGGAACTTCAGGAGAAACCACAGGGAATTCGGGAGCGGACGCGCTCATTGGCGAGGCTATTGATACTCGACGGTGTATTCTATCGATCATGGACCCCGAGCCAGAATTGGTCTTTTGTAGGCGCCGTATAGAGGAAGAGCTTCGGGACGGGCTATGCGACATGGACTCCATGGAGGAATTGCTGAGCGAACGAAGCGCTTTAGCGAAGACGCGAGGTTTCTTTCCATCGCCATTGTCGAATCCCTTGCCCCCATCGTTAGGAATTGGTACTGGCGGTGTTGTTTTAAGGGTCGGAAGAGTCATCCTCTTCCACTTCTCGTTCATCTTGATAAGTTCGCGGTTGTGCTTGGACCAAGATCGTCGGCGGTTTTTCGAAGTTCGATAAAAGAGTTTCCCAAATCAGTAAAGATAAAGAAACAGGTCAGTTTGCATAGATACACTCGGCATGCCGACAATATCCAAGATGCACACGACACCAAACTCCAGTTTTGAAAACAGGTGCACGTTCGTCCCTTGATGTTGTGAGTCCGCAAGCGATATGGAGATGGGATGGAAGACCGCGGACTGGGTAACAGGGTCGTCTCGACGTCAAGATGTCTCAGGGCTTTCGGTTACGATGCAATGTCGCAGAAAGGTCGAACGAATCAAGCTCAAAGGATCCCCCGCACGCGTTGTCGTCGTTATCGAAGCGGGATGTGGGTGCGCCAACGCCCTCGTTGAGCCCAGTCTTTTGGGTTTTGTGGCAGCAAGTAAGTTGAGCGTTGCGGGTAGTATATGGTCGAGGAATGCGCCTCGAGGTTGAGCGCTATTCTATAAGCTGGCCACCCAACTGCAATTTCAACCGCAACCGCAACTGCAACTGCTCCTGTATGATACGACTATTCCAGCCCGGCCGGAGATGAACTTGATAGATACTGCAGACAGTCACGCAAGACAAGAACTCCTTGGAAGAGGAATAGTATATAACAGATACAGACAGTGCGCGCGCAAGAGCAAAAATAGAGCAGGAAAATAGATAAATAAATAGAGTAGAACAGAACAGAACAGAACAGAACAGAATGGGAAAAGTAGATATCACGGTGCGAGCTGAGGTTTCGTATCGGTTGATCGGCGTCGAGGGAATGGCTTGGATGAGACCAATATTGAAGATGACGTCGTGGTGAGCAGGAGAGTTACTGTAGCTCAGATCAAAAGCAGAGGAGATCTAGATCACAGCCGCAGACATGGCATGCTAAGGCACTGCCAAGGTCCGTGAATCGAGGAGAGGGTAAAGCAAGTCAATACCCAGCAACGCAGTGTAGCGCAGCGTAGAAGATAGTAGCTGTTTAGAAGGCAAGCGAGACGGGAGGCTTGACAATACGAGGCGTGGTATGTGAACTTTCCGATCCGGTGGTCCCGGAGACGAGGACGGTTGGTTCTCGAAGAGGAATGAGAGACAAGACAAGTTCAAGGTTGGAACCAAGAAAAAGGAGAGAAAAGATAAAAAGAGACAGAACCACCACCAGTGGCGGGTGATGTGATAACAGAAGACGGGATGTCTTTCTTTGACAAAGAGGAGCTAGGTAGGTAGGTAGGCAATGCACGCAACCAGATGGGCCGCTAACCAAAGAAAGAGATAGGGATAAGAAGGGATTCTCCTAGGTATCAAAAGAGAGAAAAGTCGAATTGAAAGGAAGGGGAGTAGAAGAATGAAGCCGTTGGATCCAAGGTCTATGTTAGGTCTGGTAAAGCGAGTGAGGGTAGGTAATAAGGTATGGTATGGTCTGAGGTTACCTTAGGTTCGGGTTGTTTAATGGATCCCACCTACCTTCCCTATGAATTGGATTGGATCTCACTTACGCACCTAATTTGGGTCCAGCTCACGTCAATTGTCGTCATAAGGACTGCCCGGACTGCTGCGGCTGGGCTGGGCCTGGCCTGGGCGACCTAGGCTAGGCTAGGGGGGGAAGCATTTTTAGTGGTGGACCACTAGACCACCCACCATGGATCTGTGCATAACGGACCTTGAGTTGGGTCAAACAATGGATTGGACCTCCATAATCTCCACCATCCAGACGAGTAAATCTCCATCCAACTGCCCAGCAACTTCCCTTGTCTTGCACCTAACGTACGGATAGTGCCAGCACAAACATGGATAATACATGGAGGTACCTAGGTATGTGCAGTAGCGGTAGATTTAGACCTACTGTTAACTAAATCTCGATCACTGAACAAGATAGGAGGGATATTAGACTCGGACCCAACCTATTGAGTCAGTGAACTAACAGTCACAAACTCGTCACTCCTTGCTCGCTTGTGGCTGATTACTGGTCCACGGTTCCGACGCACAAGGGGCCCTGGTAATGGAACTTTAACAAGAGATGAGAATCAAGGCTTGAGTGTCGGTATATTAAGTTGATTAATTAGTTGGTCAAGGTTTGAAACAGATCAAGATATTGTACATATTCAACAAGGACAGACAGTATTTCTTATGCATGTCTATATAGCTCGTAGGTCTTTTTACAAGTTGGCTTGATCATGGTCATGATATGGATTGAGGGTGGTCATGATAGTACCTACTAGGTACAGTACTAAAGCCCATGATGCTGAAACCCATCATTACTGCATTGTATTTTTCCACGGCACTTTCTATTCATGATACAGCCAATCATCAACTATTCAAGGTCACCATGCCCCTGTCAATGGACGGAATCTATTATTTTATCCCTCACATCTATGGCTTCCATCCATTGTTGCTGAACAGAAGAATATCTTCTCAAGGCTCTCAGGCTCTATCTGTACAAGACGGGAGAGCTGACATTCAACCCTCCCAACCACCCCCGGCTTCGCTTAAAACCACTTTTTTACTTCAAGCCTCAGCCAAGCTTCGACCGATTCATTTCAAGAGGTCAGAGCCACAAGATGAGATGCATTAGATGATGTTTCAATGCAGCTAATTGCATCTCACAAGTTCTGGAGACTCGCTTGACTGGACCGAGTAGCCTTGGTTCCACATGGAGTGAGCCAGGCCCTTGATCCTTTCACATACAAACATCGTATTCAGTGATCTCGTGTCGCTTCTAGCCAAGACTACTAACCACTGTATGCTTCCAGTTCATCCTCTGGAATCCGTCTCGTGCATACATACAGTAATCCTTATCTGCCGTGTTGCCGGACGTCGTGTCACCTTACGAGGCCTCTACCACTACCTCTACCTCTGCCTCTGCAGTCCTGTACCAGCCGCAAAGCAAATCTCAATCGATCAATGGTTAGGCCGCTGAAACTTGGATTTTGGACCTTGCGATTGGCATATGGCCAAGCCACCCGCTAAAGTTAGAAGACGACGACGACGCGGCGTCCTCTTTTGAGACAAGCTCAGAGATCTGCTGAAAGGGTCCTTGAGCCTTCCGTTCTCTACTGTTCGAGAACGGTCCATTGAGTTCATCTTGGGACATACTAGACAGTCCAGCTTGACAGGCCTTGAATACGACTTGCGTCATGACACAGATACAGGCGAGATGATGAAAAAAAAGGAGGCTAGTTTGGAGGTCGGAGATGGATAAAAGCTTGGATAACTTCGCAGTCCAGGCGTCGTGTCTGATCGCCTTCACTTAATTTGTTAACTAAATACAAAGCTCTCTATCCGCGGTTGGCGACAAGCCCACCACCCCTTCAATCTATCGCTTCTTTTATTATTGTTTAGCGGCGAGGTGAAACCGAAACCAGTAAATTCATCAGTCAACAACCGGCGAGTCCGGACAGAATTGAACAATGGAAGCCCATGCACAAAAGAAGACCCTGGAAAACTTAGTCTCCTCTTCACCTCGTACTTTACCTTAGTCACGGATCATGTGGGTTGATGCTCTCCCGACTCGAATCGACACGAACGAGGTAGTCTAAGAAAAGAAATGTCTCCACCAATATCCATGCCCATATAAATTCAGGGACCAGACTAATAACATACATACTTCTTCATCTACGAATACCTTGACAGTGGCTGAGTTCCATGTTCCATCGTGTTTCCATTGCTTGCGGATTCCTTGACCGCTTCATTAAGATTCACAAGGACCCATCAATATTCGATATTTTGTGCTCCAATACAACATATCTGGCTTCGTTAATCTTGTTTGCATCACTTGCCGACTGCAATTTACCAGTCTTATCCAGAGAGCTAATTCTATGAGTTGATGTAATCGTCAACACTTGCAGCACTGTTCTGAAGTCCAGCACCAAGGCCAGATGCTCCATCCAGAGACGCACTCTTCTCGAATCCCAACATCTGTTCAGGGGCCTTCCAATACGACTCTACTCTCCTATCCCACGATAGGCGAGCGTTTCAAATATATTAACTTTCAAAAGACTGCACCAGCTGGTCAAAGAAGCGCGTCTGAGCACCATATAGTGTTATGGATATAAACTGTTGACCGGGTAGTGATGATTGCTTAATTCGAGTAGTTGGACTCTGCAGAGTATCGAGGGGAGAGGGTTTGTTCATACTTCAACCTGACAGGGATTGATTGCTATAATAAGTACTACATGTCTTCTATGTACTAGATTGCCATATTCCAGCTTCATCATTTCCTACAGTCGAGGGTGGAAAGCTTACCAGTCATATACCAATGTCAGAACAGCCTTAACAAGGTTCCCCCAGTTTTGGTGGTCCAACAAGGTTTGTGAGGCCTAGTCAGAAAGTACAGTATGCATCCAATCTAAAGATAAGATCATGTGTGTGGAATCAAGATAACGACCGCCTCCACAAAGACCCTTTGTTCAGTCACGTCACGGTAGAGTAGATAATGTATGAAGAACAGTCCATCACATGCAATCGTGATGGCCCTAAATCTAGTCTGCTCGATGGTGTATCGGAGATCTGGATTACGGGCGAATGGATGGGGGTGTTGAGGCTAGACAATGACAATGATGAGAGATCAAGAACCTTTGAAAGGTTTAACGCTTGTCACAAGATGGCTAAAACAGGATATCATTATCTTCTTAGATATGAGTGGCGTGGTTTGAAAGTCAACATTCGGAACAACCTTCGGAATTGAATGTGCTCCCCCGAGGTACGGTAGTTGTGCCGGGCACTCAAGGTCCGAGGATGATGATTCCATATAAACTGCCAGATATCGGCAAGATCCAGTATTGCAGCCGCAGGATGGAGACAGAGAGATGGAGAGAGGGGCACGACTACCTACATATGGGTGAGTATGACCAAGCCTCAGTAGGTAAGTAAACTGCCCAGACTCGGGGGAATCATGTATGGTCAATAGGTAGCCCACACTTAAGATAGCTTAGTTGAGCCTTGTATGGTCAACTACCTGACGATTGATAGAAGTATATAAGGTCATGCTGTGTCATGCCATGCCATGCCATGCCATGCCATGCCATATCTATCTCGACTTCAATGTCTGTTTGCTCAACCCTCCCGACTCAAGTTAACTCAGACCCGAGAAAACTACCCCGCCACAGTCTGGGGTAACAGCCAATCACGTCTTTCAATTCACCAACAATCAACTGAACAAGGTCGGCATCTTCAACCGCCACGTGACCGCTTCCAGAGCGCCAGTCGAGGCCCCAAGGCTCAAGTCCCGTCCTTTTACGCCTGCGATTTCGGCCTTCGGCCTTCGGTTTCCATTTTTTAATACCAAAGAGCTCCCCCTCCTCTTCCTTCCTTTAAACTGTCCAAAGGCCTCCATCTCAGACCAGACAGCTTTCTTTTCCACCCCCCGCAAAACCCACCTCTCGCCTGGTCTGGGTTATAACTGCAACATTCAACCAACACTTTTAAGCCGACCTCTTCCGTGAGGTTCAGCTTTAGGTTCAATTGAATTGAATTGCTGCAAGAGCTTCACCTCAACAATTCGCATCGCGTGGTTCCAAGGCGGGGAACTAAAAGCTCCACCATGTCCTCTCCTGGCGACAACAACTCGCTTCTCGCGAGACACTACATCGACTATGTCTACGCGCCTGGTCTGCTTCTCATCGTTGGCACTCTGATTGTCAAGAAGGAGTGGACTCCTTACGCTGCTCTCGTCGCCATTGCCTTCGGCATCTACAACTTCTTGGCCTTCCGTAAGCTTCACCACGCCCACGATTCCTGCTCCGGCAACAGCCAGCTAACAGTCGATTCGCAGAGGTCAAGACGACCCTTAAGCCTGATGTTTTCCAGGACTTTGAGCTTGAGGAGAAGACCATTGTGTCGCACAACGTCGCCATGTAAGCCGCCGATACAAACACTTGCATCCGCAGGGTCTTTTTCAGCATACTAACCACGCGATAGCTACCGCTTCAAGCTTCCCAGCCCTAAGCACATTCTCGGTCTTCCTATCGGTCAGCACATCTCCATTGGTGCTCCTTGCCCCCAGCCCGACGGCACTGTCAAGGAGATTGTCCGCTCCTACACTCCCATTTCCGGTGATCACCAGCCCGGCCATGTCGACCTTCTGATCAAATCCTACCCTACTGGCAACATCTCCAAGCATATGGCTTCCCTCACTGTTGGCCAGACCATCAAGGTCCGAGGTCCCAAAGGTGCTTTCGTTTACACCCCCAACATGGTCCGACACTTTGGTATGATCGCTGGTGGTACCGGAATCACCCCCATGCTCCAGGTTATCCGTGCTATCGTTCGTGGCCGAGCTGCTGGCGACAAGACTGAAGTCGACCTGATCTTCGCCAACGTTACCCCCCAGGACATTCTTCTCAAGGAGGACCTCGACGCTCTCGCTGCCCAGGACGCTGGTATCCGGGTGCACTACGTTCTTGACAAGCCTCCGGAGGGTTGGACCGGTGGCGTTGGCTACGTCACTGCCGACATGATCGACGTAAGTACTCACATTCCTAGTCTGACAGTTCATCCGCTGACTTTAATTTAGAAATACCTGCCCAAGCCCGCCGACGATGTCAAGATTCTTCTCTGTGGTCCTCCTCCCATGATTAGCGGTCTCAAGAAGGCCACTGAGAGCCTTGGCTTCAAGAAGGCTCGCCCTGTCAGCAAGCTTGTTGATCAGGTTTTTGCCTTCTAAGAATCTCAACAAATGTGCAGGAAAGCATGTGCCAAATTTCTGCTTGTGTTGGACGGGACAGGCGTAAGGGATGGTCCATGGATGTGTAAAACTCACTATATAGAAAAAATGAATCTGGAAGAGTCGGAAGGATACACAACGTCTGATTGCAAAGGCATCTTGGATCACGAGGAAGGACTGCATCATTATGATAATAGGAATTGTGCCAACGCGAAGATATGTGAATTCACGTTAGCCATATACCACAGCATGTTACACTATTAATCAACTGAATTGTTTTGTCTATGCAAAAGTACAAGATAAAGACGCTTCCCGTTCTCCTCAATGCCCTGATATAAAATCATCTAACTTAATGATACAACTAATCCCAGATAAGGGCAAGTTTTTTCTCAGCGTGTATCAGCAAAAAGAAAAACACATCCTCAAGTCTTCAACTATATCCCAGTTCACTCCTCATCTTCAGCTGCATCTGCCATGCTGGTATCCGCTGCGGGCCGGGACTCGTCGTCCTCATCACCAGACGTGGCCTTGGCTTGAGCAGGTGCTTCCTCTTCGCCATCATCTTCTTCGTCACTGTCGACGACACGGCCACGACGAGATCGCTTGTTCTGTTGACGCGGGGCAATTTCTTCCTCGTCGTCATCATCGCCTCCTTGATTGCCACCGTCATCAACGTCCATCTTGTCGTCCTCGACAGCTTTTTCGTCGGCCTCTGATAGAGGGGTTTCTTCCCTATCGATGTTCCTCTCAGCACGTTCAAGCTCGTCGTCATCGTCATCGTTGTTATTCTCTTCGTCGCTGTCGACAACAATTTCTGCAGACTTGAACTTGGCAGACTCCTTCTTTGTAAGCCGGCGGCGCTTTTTGGTTCGCTCTTCCTCTTCTTCAGACTCGTCCTCATGGCGCTCGCTCTTCTTCTTCTTCTTTCCTCCAGATCGTTTTGGCTTGGGCTCTCCTGAAGCTCGGGGGGCAGTCTTGCGCTTTCGCTTTACCTTGTCTCCCGTCTCACTGTCGGTCGTCATCTCAGCTTCCTGACGGGCTCGCTCTTCTTCGGCTCGTTTCTCAGCCAAAGCTCTGTCTCGTGTGGCAATTTCATCGCGCTCCTTCTTGATCTTCTCTTGTCGCTCGCGTTCTTGTTCCACGATCTTTTGGCGCTCTTCTTCGCGGCGTCTGATTTCTGCTTCTCGCAGCTCCTTGGCTGCTTGAATCTTCTCCTTGTTCTTCTCCTCCCACTCCTTCTGCTTGCCAATGGCACGCTGAAGTTGGTTACGCAAGGTGTTACGGGCCATGTTGGCACGCTGCTCCACGTCGTTCTTGGGATAAGGAGTCTGAGGGTGAGCAGCGATCTCATCCAATGATGTGATAGCCGACTCAAGACCCTCGGCAGCCTTCTCGAGTTGTTCTGTGGATCGCTTGTTCTCTGGCAATCCTTGAATGAGAGTAACGAGCTGAATTTGCACAAAAGCAACATTGAATTTGTAATGTACCTGCTCCGGGGCAACCTCGAGAGCCTAGCAGTCTGAATTAGCATGATACAATATCGAAATTGGGAGGAAGACAAACTTTCTGCGCACACTCGAGTGCTTTGTTGTATGGATCCGCGTCGCGCTCAGCACGACCACGGTTCAACCATGTTCGACCCAAGCAAGCCAGAATTGTCGGATCATCTTTCTTGCCGTCTTTAGAGAGGGCAATCTCGTAGTGCTCGATAGCCTTGGAGTATTGCCTGAGCTCGGCGTAGATATGTCCCAAGTTGACATAAAGGTGAGAGTCCTTGACAGTCTCTCGGACCTTGTTGAAAATACCCAACGCCGACTTGTGGTCCTTCTTATCTTCAACGAGAGCAATAGCAATGCCTTGTGCGGCGTATGCATTCTTTGGGTCCAGTGAGAGGGCCTTTTCGAAGAATTCAACAGCCTTACCATATATCGCACTTCGCTTTTGTTTATCAGAATCCGACTCGCGACGCATCTCTCGCGCTTGCATAAGATACAAGTTGCCCATACCGACTAGCGCATGTCTGTCATGCTTGTCGTAGTTTTGCAGTGTATGCTTGTAGTGACGGAACTCAGGGTCCTCATTCAGGTTGGCGGGGCGCTTTCTCGAGTGAACCTTGCCCAGATACCAGCCGTACAGAGCCCGGACTTCGAGGTCCGTGTTGTTCTCTTGATATAGTTTGGCAACCGCATCAGGTCCCTCCTTGTTGGGATTCTTCCTGAGTTTTATGTAGGCAAGTCTGGCGCGAGCATCTGTATAGTCGTCATGCCGGGCCAGCAGTCCCTCATACACTTCAATGGCCTTGTCTGTCAGGCCTCTAGACTCGTAGCTTCGTGCCAGGTTGAAGCTGATTGTTGATACCAAGGCATCCGTATCCATATCAGGGTCCTTCTCGCCAATCTTGATGCAAGCACCCAGTGCCGCTTCAAACATGTCACTTGCAAGCTCATGTTTTTCCGACTGCGAATGAAAGCAGCCGATGTTATTTAATAACTGGGGCGGTAAAGACTTCCTGAGAGCGGTCTTGATCTCAGCCTCATCTGTGACATCCTCTGGCCGTTCTGAGTCAGGGACCTGGTCCAACTCCAACTGCTCTACTTGCTGTAGGCACTGGAGAGCTTTCTCGGGCTGGTCTGTCTCGTAAAGACGGGCCAGGTTGAGAAGGACTGACGCATCTGGAGATAACGCCCTCTTTGTATCCTTCCAAGCATTTCGGACGCCTTCTAGTAGTGCAATGGCCTTTTTAAGCTCGGCGGACTTGTCCTCCTTACTATCACTGACCTGGTTCGCAAAGACTTCCTCGGCATATAGGGTACCTAGAAGAATCATTGCCTCATGGTTCTTGGATTGCTGAATCATCTTCTCGAGACGAAGTTTAGCTTCTCCGAGGTCGTTCTTCAAGACCGACAACTGAGCCACACCGAACTTGGCAGGAAGGTATCCGGTCTCTGTACCACCTCGAGCTTCATCAGCACGGCGGTAGTAATCAGTGGCCTTTTCGACATCTCCAGCATAGTGCTCCTTTCTTGCCAGCAAGTACCAGCCATCACTAGCAATTGCATTGACGTCGGTGTATTGGATAGCTTTGTGCGCCAGTTTATCGGCATTGTCCCATGCCTTTCTTGAGAGAAAGTACCCAGCAAAGGTAGAACAGGTAAGAGGGACATCTTTGTCTAGTTTGAAGGATTTTTGTGCGTACTCGGTCATCGCTTTCTTGTAAAGCTTAAGGAAATCGTCGCTGTTGACAGGTACATGACCGCTTGCGTCCAAGTAGTAAAGGCCGAGCAGGATGTTGGCAACTTTGGAATCGGGGTTAATCTCAAGGCACCGCTCCCAGGCCATCTTGGCGTCGTCCTTGAAGCCGAGCTGCCAGAAACAACAACCGATACCGATTCGAGGGTCGGGGTCAACCAGGTCGGGCATCTTCTGCAAGACGTCCTGGTAGATTGCTAGCGATTCGGGATACTTGTGCATCGAGAACAAGGCCCGGGCTTTGCCCATGAGCGCCAACATATTTTTGCCTTGAGAGACACGCAGAGCATCATCGAAGGACTTGACAGCAGTCTTCAAAAGCTCGTGCTTCTCAGATCCGATACCTCCAGCAGTCTTAGATGGTGCTTGTAGGGAAGCTCGCAGAAGTAGGAGGACACCACGGGCGAGGAAGATGGGCGGGAACGATGGGTTGAGGCGAGCAGCGTCGTTGAGAGATGATGTCGCAAGCTGAAGATAATATTCCTTTGTCTTTGCCTCAGACACGGAGACGCCCTCAGGGGCGAGACGAGGCGCCTCTCTACTCTTCCACAGATACATCCAGCATAAACAGCAGACCATGCTGACTCTATCGCGAGGATTGGCATTGTTTCTCTGGATGTCGGCGCCGCTGCCGCCTCTTTGTAGCATTTCAATGGCATGGTCGACCTTGTGTTGTTTAGCATAAGCTAAAGCGACGGTCATCCAATAGGTCTTGGCAGCGCTTTCGTTTTCTAAGAGGGTACAGAGATCGGCGGGTTCGTCAACAAGGTCCTCGAGGTTGATTTCGACAGCTTCATCGGCCTCGCCGCTGGGGATAGGAATGTCGATGGCGGAGGGGATGTCGCTGAATCGAGTGCTGACAGGTCCCGATGGGGCGTCGCCGTTGACACCGTTCGCGATGCCGTTCTGGGAGGACGACATGATGACGGAGATTTTGTGTGTGCGTGTGTGGAAAAGAGATGTTGTTCGTTCGGAAGCGAAAAGTTGGGTCGAGGAACGCGTCGCTCGTAGCAGCTAGCAATGCGCCTCGAGTAAAAGGAGGATCAGCTCATCGAGTGTCTCAAAGACCAATCGGCATAATCAATCGCAGAATCTAAGCTTGCTCGAATTGAAATCAGAAAAATACTGGCGAAAAGGAGGTGGGTGGTGATGATTGCGCCGATAGTTTTGGCGTGTTAGTTTTATTGTATCGCAGGATGAAAGAGAATCTGCCCGGGGAGCTGCTTCTCAACGTCGCGCGGTACGTACTTTGTTGGTGGGGCATCAAGTGTTTTTCCTGATTGGCTGCTGACTTATAAGGTCCAGACGGCCAACGACAGTTCAGAATCAACGTCAAGCAGGCAGACAGGCGGTCCGAAAAATAACCAGGACGCAGAAATCTATTGACAAAATAACTTAGACTTCCATTGCTTAGGGACTAAGCTTACGGGAAACTGTCCTAACCTTTATGATACCCTTAGCTAAGTCTCGATTTTTCTTCGACCCACCTGGCAGACCAGTCGACGATGTTTCAATGGCATTGATAAATAGAAATAAATAAACTGCTGTAAAGAAGTATCATAGAGTCTCTGCTTCTTCTGGATTGGCTTATAGTGCATAAATAGCTTTATCGAACTCGGCGTTCATGTGGTGTTGTTATCATGTTGACAAATGAACAAGACAGGAGAACAGTCAAACCGATAGAGACCAAAGGCATATAGCAGAAACTATTTTTGATTCCTAGAAGAATGATATTAGTCTAAGCTAGGCGTACCATGGTTAGTTTCTATTTTAAAGTGTACAGTGTTGACTTGTCCGCCCAGTGTTCGATGTTCTGTATCCGAGGATTCGCTTCAACACAACAGCACAACTGTTCATGATAATCATCACGAACAAGGGTCTTGTGTTGAATTGAATGAAATAAGTTTAAAGAGTTTACTCTTGGCACGTAGACTAATATAGTAATTTGGAAAATCTCCGTATTATGAATGTCTAATGCAGACAGTTGCCCTAGTTCAGCAGGTTAGTTTCACTACACAAATCATCATCGAGCGAAAAGCAAGTCGGCAATCATGAATACATGATCTCCGTGACTCTTGGCTGGTATTTCAGGCTTCTGGAACTTCACTACAAGTACCTTCAATCAATTGCAGGCCTGAAGATGGAACAACTAGTGAGTTCCGCAGTGACAAGAGCGCGGGTGACGTGCAGCTGGCAGACAATGTTCATCAGCTGCACTGCATCCTCTGCTCGTACGTGCCGCTGCCATTATTTGGAGGATTGACTCCTGTCTACTTTCCTTTCTCGCCTCTTTCTTCTTCTCTTCAACACAACGAGCTCGGCCCTTCTCCCTCACCAACTTTGATAAATCATCACGATATTTCTTTTCCTTCTCCAGCAACCAAGAAGCTACCACATGTCTCCTTTCCCTGGAACTCTGCTTTCTTCTCGCAACAATAACATAATCATTGGACCTATCCCCTTCATGCAAGCCTCCGTCTCTTCGTTTACAGCGTGAGCATAAGAATATGAGGGTGCACTGATCTATCATCTCACCAATCGCCAACTATCATCCTATTACTCTTCTTCTAACTCAACACCAAGATAACTCTCTTCGATACTCTTCTTTCCCCTATACCACAACCAGATATTCATGGCGTAAAGACATCTAGCCCTTGGCTTTGAGAAATCGCTGTCGCCCCCTTTTCGTTCTTTGCTGCTTGTCATTCTACCAATACCAATGTTATCCCGACCTGTTTTTATCCAACACGAAACAGCACTTCATCCGATAGATTAAGCTTCATGACGAAGACGAAGATTGATAGCCAAGCGCATCACCGATACTGAACAGGCTTTGCTTTATACCGATTACCCATTGTAAGTTATCCTGATAGATTATCCTGATCTCCCTACTAAATAAGATCAAGTGCTTGCTCGTTGCATCTGAACATGGCTCCCTTTCTGGAGAACAGCGACCTCGTCTCGACCACCCTCAGCATCCACGCTCGTAGCAACAAATGCTACTCATGGGATTGCCTCACTTCTTCAGAGCAGGCTGGCATTATTGTCAGCGTTGTGGCAACCTCTGTAATTCTTCTATTCGCCTATATGTATTACCTAGGCAGACTCACAGAAGCCCATCGGCAAGTCATGATCTCACGATCAAGACGAAACCGAGCTCAGAGGGCAAACTTCATCCACTTCCATGAGGTGTCACTTGTTCAGCTACCTGTGGTGCCGCAATACCCTAGTGAAAACGTGCTCTATGCACCTTTCGCTTATCACCCAGAGCCTCTAGTGGCGACCTACCAGCCTGGAACTGCTCGTGTTATCATACCTTCGCACACGATGCCGACTATTGTGCCTGCCCAACCCACGACCTATGTACATGTACCTATTACTCCAGATGTCAGCAACAATCGGGTACAGACCTCACCTCGACCCGTCGAACCAACACCATCTATCTCACTATCAGCTCCTTCTGATTCAGACGTCACTGTCAATCACGAAAGAGAATGGTGGAGGCGGTTTTGTCGGGTTTTGGGCCTTCCGGTAGGTAGAGCTTCGACTATTGCCAGCGACTCTACCCCGAGCTCTGCTGGGATTCCGCAACATCGAGCACAGCGATCGAGTTCAAGTCGATCAGGACCCGAAAATGTCGGACACAATCCTACATCTTCAGAGAACCAGGGGCTTCAGCCAAACACTGGCAATCAGAACCTCCGTGTCCCTGACCATGACGGCAACCAGCATAGTCCTATGAGGGGACAGTCGCCTTCATCAGTTGTAGCGACCGTTCACAGTGATGACTTCGACATTGCGTCTCGTTGAACCCTTTTTCCAGAGTGAGAGATTGCGGAAACTACGAGTTGGATCGGAAGGCTGGTCTGTTTGATCACACTCCTTTTTGGTGCTGCATTGACATCGACATCATTTTCATTATCCGACTTATCGACAGATAGCAATACCATGCCGTCTCACCCTCAATACTTTTATCAGGGCCATAGAGCACCTGCAGAGCGCCCAGCATTGATCATGATCAATTATTGTCGTCAGAGGGAATGAGCCTACAGACAGGCTTGTGAGATGTTGAACTGGAGAAGCCGATTCGAGTTTTAGTACTGCAGCCGGGATGGGCTATCACCATCTCAGTATACCCATTTTGAGTTTGGCTAGGGTATGATTTTGCGAGTGAGACCTCTTGAGTATGAACTCTTTCATGTAAAAGTTTGACTGTTTGTTATCTAGATGATGGGATTAAGGAAGGCTTTTATTGTTGTGGATAGACACTGATGTAAGTTGGGAGACAAGAAATGATGACAACAATTGCAGAACAATTGTATACCTTGAGAATGCTGAACATGAACATGAACATGAACATGCAATGAGGGTGGACAAATTAGCACTTTAAGAATGTATCAAGAAAAGTGACTGCCGATAAATTAAAAAGACAAAATAATTTGATCACGATACGACAGGTTAAACCGTCTAGCTGGCTGATTATTTTTGACGCCAAATCCTAGAGAACAATTCTTCTGCTGCCTCCCAGGTAATACTAGGTATTTACAGTATCATCTGACGAATTGAAACAACAGCAGCGCTATCCCTAGTAGGATTGCACGCATCTTGGAAAGGGAATGGTTCCATAAAAGGTAAAGGCTTGGAAGCTCTTATGGTTGTCCAGACTCAAGGTTGTTGGTACTTTAGGAAACTCTAGGTATAGCGTCTAAGCGCAAGTACCTACCTACAGTAGAAAGCCCAGCCAACTCAGCCCAGCCCCAGTCAACGTCATCCTATCCCATCCCATCCTACCTCCACTACTTACTTTCCTTCCTACCTACCAACCTACTACTACTACTACTAACCTTGCCCGCCGACCTGACCACGACATACTTTGCCCTTTAATACACGGCCTAAACCGCACACTCAGGAATGCGCCTCGATTGAATGCAATTCGCATTAATCCATTCGTCTTCGTACCACACTCTGTTAGATCCATGCTTGCCCCTCCCCCGCTAGCAACCTGCATCTGAAGCTCTCCTCCTCCACGGAGCTTTTCTCCAGGCTCCAGCTTAAACGCGCGAAATAGACTCTGCAAACCACTTGGTCGACAACGACCATCGCCATTATCTCTAATACCCTTCAATATGTGGAACGACGAGGATAACAACCCGTACGGCACCAGCTTCGATCGGCGAGATTCGCAATCGTCGTCCGTCAATCCGACGTCTCCGTCCACTCGTGAATGTAGGTTCTACCCGACCATTATGCTGTT
The DNA here is from genome assembly GCA_012977735.1 of Fusarium tanahbumbuense. Lineage (NCBI taxonomy): Eukaryota > Fungi > Ascomycota > Sordariomycetes > Hypocreales > Nectriaceae > Fusarium > Fusarium tanahbumbuense. The sequence continues at coordinate 8,683 of JAALXH010000471.1, read as the reverse complement.
TGGCATTATCAAAACACCGGCCGCAAGATGCATTCAGTCTTTGTTGGCACAGGCCAGGCGAGCGATGCTGACAACTTATCTGTAGATCAGCGTTTCGAGCCACCTCAAACACCAACGTCTGGTAGCGATGACGAGCATGGTCAGTTCGGCCACGGCGCAATTCATGACGACAGTGACGATGATGGAGATTTGACACAAGACGCTGGCCCAAAGCGCAAGCCTGGCGGCTATGACAGCCGAATCGAACAAATCCTCTACGAGAACCCCAAATTGTCTATTCTTATTACAGATGCAGGCAAAAGTATAGAGAGTGGCGGTAGATACATTGTTTACACTATCAAGACTGGCGTATGTCTCTTTGGACCTGCTCTATCTGAGGAAATCACTAATTGTTATACAACAGGATCTTGAGGTGCGCCGCCGATACTCCGAGTTCGCTTCTCTGCGCGATGCTCTTACTCGTCTTCATCCTACTCTTATTGTCCCGCCGATCCCCGAGAAGCACACCATGGCTGATTATGCTGCGAACCCAACGAATGCGAAGCAAGACCAGCAGATCATTGATTTGCGCAAGCGCATGCTGGCTGTATTCTTAAACCGCTGTCGTCGGATGGAAGAGATTCGAACAGACGGGGTTTGGTGGCGATTTCTTGACCCAAATGCTAGCTGGGTATGTCGAGCATTTCAATGCGCGGTTGTCATTGCCGGTTACTAACAGCGAATTAGAGCGAGGTCCTTCATTCTCATCCCGTGGCCTCGATTCCGAAATCAATCTTGAAGGCACCTCCACTGGACCCTGCGAACCCAACTCCTGCGCATAATTATCTACCGATCCCGGCTGCCTCGGCAAAGCTGAAGACCGTGGCCGGTACCAACCACGACAACAGCTCAGGCCATATTCAAGCAGGACCACATGCCTTTGGACGATTCCCACCTGAAGGTCATAATCTCGGAGAACAGGAGCTGGACCCTTATTTCATATCTTATGAGTCGTCAATTAAGGAACTTGAGCAACTTCTAACTGGGCCCATGGAGAAGGTGAATCGCCGAACCCTCAGCCACCTGTCATCGTTGGCAGCCGATCTTTGCGAGCTGGGCTCCGTTTATAATGCCTTTGCAGTTTCAGAGCAAGCACCATCACTCGGGCCTGCTATTGAGCGTATAGGCCAGGCAGCTGACCTGTCATACATCGCAACGGAGGAACTTTCAGGGTCGCTAGGCGCAAGCTTCGCCGAGCCAATGCGCGAACATGCGCAATTCGCTGGTGTTGTTAGGAGTGTGCTAAAGTACCGCGTGCTTAAACGGGTACAGCAGGATCTCACCACTGAAGAGCTGAGCAAGAAGAGAGCACTTCTTGATCAGCTAGAGCAAAGCGAGGCCGAAGCTAGAAGAATCGAGAACTACCTATCTAGCAGCCAACAAATCTCACCGCCGCCAAAGCGATCGACGAGTCTTAGGGAGCCGCCTTCTCATCAGCGACGGGATGGCAGTCAAGAAGACACCGAGTCCATCGATTCCGACTTTCCCGGGACGCATGGTGACTTTTCCTCTCACACCCCGTCGGCCAGCCAAGGATTGCCCGAAAGGAGTACCAGTGTGCCCTCTCATAAGAAGATGCCCAGTGGGAACTCTATAACGAACAAGATCTTTGGGCCCATCCGGCATGCAGTGCAAGGAGTCGTTGACGTCGATCCGGAGAGGACTCGTCGTGATTTAATTGGAAAGACAAGAGAGAGTATCGGTCAACTGGAGCAAGCCCAGGTTGTCTCGGAAAAGGATGTCAAAGAGGCCAGCGCTAGTGTGCTGAAGGACATGAAACGGTTCCAAAAGGACAAAGAGGATGACTTGCGACGATACATGGTGAGTTGCTCCACGCGAATAGATGAACATCTAAATACTAACAACAAGTAGCTTGCATATGCGCAAAGTCAAATCGAGTGGGCGAAGAAGAGCAAGCAGCAATGGGAAGAAGCTCGAGCGGAGGTGGAAAAGATTGATGAATCCTAAGCATGTTTTCTTCTTCTTCTTCTTCTTTCTATTGATTTCCAGTCAATGATTATGGGTTTGGAGCTTAAAGCTGTAGAGGGTAAGATCAGTGTAGGGAGCGATTGTTCCCATCATAATTTATACAGTTGACTACCTACATCGTCAGTTTCATATGAAACTATGTACTGAGGTGAACGAAACAAACCTTCCGCTACTATGCGTGATAGGCTGGGCACTTTTTGGCGATGACTGTGCGTTCGGTGCGCTCACCTTCCATCACTCTTTGTATGCGCATAAGACGGAGTGATGTTCGCCAAATGTTCCTGGCATAGTGCTGGCTTCGGACCGAAGACCATCCCTCAAAGTCCCGCGGTTGGAATATAATTTTAATACTTAGGCTGGAGAATATTGAAATACTACCTCCAATGTTACCAGCAATGAGTTTGTACACCTCAACTGCACTTGGAATAAGATGAATAGGTGCTAAGGTACCTAGGAATGTATGTGGCTTACGCAGCAGCAACCTCGCAGCATGTCCAAAGAGGGAAAATCAAAATCAGTCAGGCTTCCTATTGATCTATCAAATTAATGCAATAAAACGTGCCCTGACTAGAATATCCCAGCCTTCTTTGTTGTTGATTTGTTTTACGTCTGTGGTAGCGCCTTCTTTGTTGTAAGAGAGAGCATGGGGTACTAAGGCAATTGTGTGACGTTGCCTTATCGATAACGCTACTTATAAAGGCGCTTCTGTGTCGCGACAACACCCTTCATCCACCCCATGCACACAGGCCCCAGAACCCATCGCCATGGCGCAACAGGATGGGCCTATTACCTCCATCGCGGAGCCAGGCATCAAAGCCCAAGGCCATCTCTTGCATGAGATGCGCAGGGAGGTCGCAGGTCTTTTGAACAGAAATCAAACAGGGTTTCCTGGCGCACAGCCCGTGAGCTTCTCCCGACAGCATCTCGAAGAACTTACACAGCACGAGTAGGACTAGCCGCTGGCATTTAATAACGTTGGCTAACGTTGGATTGTAGCTATTATGTTGTCGAAAAGTCCGACGGTATCAGATACCTTCTTTATTCGACAAACGATGAGAAAGGCGACGAGGCGCACTACCTGATCGATCGCAAGAACGACTTTTGGTTCATCACAAACAGGAATCTTCACTTTCCCCTCGAGAACTCCCCCCAAGAATTCCACACAAACACCTTGATCGATGGCGAATTAGTTTGGGACACTGGCTCCGACGGGAAGCGCGTCCCCATGTTCCTTGTTTTCGATTGCCTGGTGCTAGACGGTGCCCAGCTTATGGAGCGAACACTCGACAAGCGCCTCGCATACTTCGACCAGCGGTTCTATCGTCCATATAAGAAGTTGTACCAGGAATACCCTACGGAACTGCAGTTCCAACCATTTTATGTCGAGATGAAGAAGCCCCAAGTTGCCTACGCCATCGACATGATGTTCAGAGATATTCTGCCAAAGCTGAAACATGGCAACGATGGGCTTATCTTCACCTGTCGCACCACGCCCTACAAACATGGCACCGACACCCATATCCTGAAGTGGAAGCCCCCGGAGGAGAACACTCTTGACTGTCGTCTACGCCTGTCCTTCCCAGAAGCGAAGCCTACAGAGTCGGAGCATATGGAGGGTATCACGGAGCCGTTCGTCGATTACGACAGCATCCCGAAAGCCGAGCTGTATGTGTTCAAAGGGAACGATGGCCCTGAAAAATACGAGTACTTTCACGATGCCCATATTACCGAGGAGGAATGGGAGACCCTCAAATCTCTTAATGACCCCCTGGATTGGCGCATTGTTGAATGCAACATCGACGAGCAAGGACGATGGCGCATTGTTCGTTTCCGTGACGATAAGAATGAGGCGAACCATATCAGTACCACCAAAAGTGTACTTCAGAGCATCGAGGATAGAGTCTCAGAGAAGGACCTGTACAGAGCAGCAGGTGATATCAAGAGCGCGTGGAAGGCTCGGGCTAGCAGGGGCTCTAAATAGTAGAGTCAGTCTATGGACATGGCGTCTAAGGAGATGTTTCTGTATCGATAGGGCGAGGCGTTGGGAAAGGCATCAGGAAGATGGTTTTCATCTTTCAACGTTGCTGTGATTAGCATTTAGAAGGGCTTTATGACTTGTTACTATTACGTGCACTGTTGACTTAGATGGTCTTGGCTGCATATCAAACCAAAACAATATGTGTTACAAAAACAAAGTAATCATGTTGCCTATTAAACTTTTATTAACTATACCTAGCACCCAACGTCACCTTATGCATTACCTAGGTATGCAGCATAACCCAAGCCAAAAGCAGATTTACAGACCCCATCGCTTTGCTTTCCAGTTCCCGTGCCAAGTCCGTTGCCAGTTACCAGTCGATGAAACTCCAAGACTCCAGAGGAATGGCTTCATGTTCACATAAATGAATCCGGAACCTTTCATCCATCGCGCAGCGCTCCCTAAAGCTGTCGGCTTACGCGGTAGCTCATTAGTGTCGATTAGAGAAGAAACATGATGACGGCAACGAGCATGACGGTGCAGCTAATGTTCGTGGTTCCACTGGTACCACCCCAGCCTCGAGGCTCAGGCTTCTTGTTGCCGCCAGAAACGGTGACAACAGGAGGTGTAGGCACGTGAGGCACCATGGGGCCATTGGCAGTGGGTTCAGGCAACAAAGTGGTATTAGCGGTTGGGTAAGGCGGGTAAGGGGATGGGGGCACAAAGATTGTCGTGGTGGAGGTGGAAGGTTCACCCTCAGTTTCGTAGACTGTCGAGATGAGAGTGCTCTCGGGAGGAGCTTCGGCGACATTTGAGGATTGCGGGTAGACCATTGTCAAAGTGTAAGTGGCACATGTTGTGATGGTACTCAGTTCCAGCCTAGGAGTAGGGGAAGTCGAAGCAGTGGTAGTGATGCTAGTAGGACTGGGGAGGGGCCAGGGTTCGTCGACGGTGATGGTGGTGAAGATACTGTTAGTGATCGGGGTTTCGAAGTCTGATCTGGTAACAGTCTGTGGATTGCCAGTGACAGTGGCATCCGGGAGCCCGCTGGTGATGGATGTGTCGGTTTCGGACTTTGTAACAGTCTCTGGGTTACCGGTAACGACGGCATCCGGAAGGCCGCTGGTGACAGAGGTGTCAATTTCCGTCGCCGTGACAGTGTTCGGGTTGCCGGTGACAGTGACGTCCGGAAGTCCGCTGGTGACAGAGGTATCAACATCGGTTTCTGTAACAGTCTCCGGGTTACCAGTGACCACAGCATCTGGAAGGCTGCTAATGACAGAAGTGTCGATGTTGGTCTCCGTGACTGTCTCTGGGCCACCAGTGACAATGACAGGCGTTTCGGGAAGAGCAGCAGAGGTGGCCGCAGGACTTTGGTCAGGGGCTACAATGACGGTAACAGTCTTCGTCGTGGTAATAACGTGTTCCTCGCAGTACTCGGTAGATTCCTCAAAGGGGGTGGGCGAGGAGGAAACAGAGACCTCATCAACATAGGTAGTGCCGTGAACAGTCTCGAACACAGTCTCGACCTCAATAGTAGGTGTATGCCTGACCTCGTAGATGGTAGACAGTGCAGTCTTGGTCCTGTATAGATGGTCACTTCACATGTCTTTGGTATGTTTAGATGATAGGCACATACGAGATTGGGTATGAAGCATCAACAGCTTCATCGCGGCGGGCCATGGAATGTCCAAGACTAGCAGTGGGAGCTTCGGAGTGAACAACAACCCCGTTTCGAGCTTGAACTATTTGTAGTTAGTCATTTGACTGTTGTAACATAAAAAGGTCCTTACCCCATTCCGCGGCAAAAACGCCAATGCCGAACATGGCAGCGCAAAGACTGAGGCAAATCATGAGAGTGATAATGACTTTCTTGAGGATAGAGCAGAGCTTCTTCGACTTGTCCGTTTTAGACGCATAGAGGGCCGTCTCGCCTTTCTCAGCATCCATCACGGTCGCCACTAATGACAGTCAGTCTTGGGGGCGGCATAATGAAGCGGACAACGACGTACTTGGATCTGGTTGGTAGAGCGAAATGTTGGATAATCAAAGCGACTGTTTTATCAGTTAGTGAGAGATTATGCTATGCAGAGAGCTTCAAGATTGCATGTCATGAGGTGCTGCGACAAGCGTCGGTGATGAGGAAATGAAGTATGGAGAGGAGCCGAACTGAGAGGAAAGTGGAATAAGAACATACCGGTCGTGACGATAGAATGAAAAACCTTTTCTGATATGCAAGAGAAATAATGTTAGACGTTGTAGTAACGAAGTTTGGTGGAGGAGTGAAGAAGCGAAGAGAAGATGGGAAGGGGAAGAATATAAGCAGGTGGTGATTCGGAGAATAATCAAATGGGTAGGAGTAGATCACCACAGTGACAGCCGCAGTGAAAGAGAAAGAATCAGTGATTCATTTCGCCGAATAGCAAGAGCATGGGGACTTCAGCTTTCCTGTCGGCTGGTCTGCAACTGGCAGCCAGTGCCAGATCCTGACAGTGCCAGATTTGTTCTCATCCGTCGGAAGGAACATACGCCTTGGACATGGCAAGAATCTCTAACCCCAATTTGTTCTCTGGCTGGGGAATAGGAAACATTGGCGGGGCCTACTTACGATAAAGTTGGTATCGGGTTAGTATCTCAGTAGGGAAGTTGGTTCGATATCCTCGATGCGGCAGGTATCAAACGAGAGTTGGCCGAAACTCGGATTAGATTGAGGAGAAAGAGCGAGTCCGTTTTATGTCGGGAAATTAGAAAGAGAAAGAAGGAGGGAGAACATCGCTCCTACCTTGGAAGGAGAAGCAGCTCAACTTGTACTTGACAGTTTGCCATCAATCTAAAGCACTGCAGCAAAGAACCCACGCAACACCATATTCCGCTTTCATCGACGGGATATACCCCTTTCTCAGACGAGAGGAGCTTGAATAACTCCATAGGTACTATACCTCACCCCCCTTTCAACGTATCAACAACATGACTTGACGCATGACAAACGACACGGCCAAGCTTGTGCTACAGCAATATAGCCCAAGTTGCTCCAGGCCGAAACGACTGGGGAACTTCCTTACGCAGAGCCACAGAAAAGGAGATTCTGTGACAATGTCGCCTCGCGGTGAAATGAAGCAAACATGATCGTGGTTGTACATCAACGGCTATGATGGGACGACTCAAGTATTACAATGTTTCCACAACACATGCATGCTGTGTATGTGCCTACTTCTGTAACTGCCGTATTAAGAACTGTAGGGGCCAGCGTGTCTATTAGGGGAACGAGTTTGAAAGGTGACCAGACCGTAAAGGACGAGTGACAGGAATGGCAGACTCGAGAAGTGAAAGGTACGGCGATGCCTTTGTCCTCTGGTCCGTACTTGCAAACATCTATACATATGGCTCCGAACTAGGTATGCCTCAAGCATCACTACACTAATTAAGCAACACGATATATTGTGTATAGATGAATAAACAATCATATCTGCTGTTTGTCGAGCTCTTTGCATTTAGCAACGGATAAGGTAGCATTGAGTAGACCAATGCACCTCCAGGTCATATAACTTACAAGACTCTGATTGTTGTTGCTGGAATTGGCAGGTTTGGTAGATACCTAACGAGTTTTAATGAGAGACTTTGGATGGGGATGTTTGCACAAGTAGTTGGGTGGCTCGAACAATATCATAGTGCAATCTCCACGGCAGAAAGTATAAGCAAAGATAAGGTAGGAAGTTGGGAAAGAAATACTATTCTGCGTTTATATTAAGTGACTAAACTATTTCGTATCTTAGGTAGGTAGCCAGAGTCAAGCTTTTTAATATATCGGAAGAAGAAAAACTCTCAATGAACGCAGGACGTAGAACAAAATAATGGCTTCACTTGCCTTGAAGATTAATTTTGACTCGAGAATGACGTGAACTATATTGTATGGTGTTGTATTGTTGAATCAAGACTGGAGGTTGGTGATTTATGCAGCTAGCCACAAGCATTACATCTATACCTACCTCCATTACTAGCTCAGTAAAAGCATATGACAAGAGAATCTTATCCAATTGGTAGATTTGAGCTTTATCGATGGGTCTAACTTAACTTGGGTAGCTTCTGGTGGTTTTGGACTGCAGTCTGCACCTAAGCTCTCTCTCATACCTACCTAACTAAAGTGGAGTGGAGACCCCAAAACTAAGGTCGCGTCGCGCACACGGGCGGCCACAGCCATGGCCACGGAACACGCCTCCGCTTATCACAGAGCCTCTCCCTCTCCCACTTTCACAACTTCCATACTTTTATCAGCGGGACCAAGACAGAAACAGACAGGGACTTTGCTGTCGACGCGCAATCTTATCGCATTCATATTATTCTTTTCACTGGTCGCTTGACTGAATCGAGGCCCATCATATTGCATACAGCAAGCGCATGCGATGCCGTGTTAGTTAGTACTGTTGCGCACCACGAATTCTCGTATCCCAGCACGACTCGAAACTGCGACATCCACACCGTATATCGACACGTAATCCTCCAAAACTCTTCCCCAAGATCTTTTTGTTACTTGGCTCTTGGCTGCAATCAAGACTCGGATTTTGTATAGCGCATAATGGCGCGACGTCGCGCGCGTAACGAGAAGCCCGCCGAGGTGGTGGAGGAAGAAGAAGAAGTGGTCGAACAGGAAGAGGAAGAACAGCAACAAGAGCAGCCTGA